>JABFPJ010000069.1:0-76214 GCA_022817425.1 Gryon sp. ZL-2020 | reverse complement strand
TTTATTTGTCTGGATAGACTATTTTTTGAAACAAGTATTCAATTCTTTAGAACCACATTTACCTTTATGTCATTTTATAAAAATATCTATAACTTCTAAAATATAAAATTATCAGTGTGAAGTTGTCAACTATCTAACCTCTCCATAAGCGCCTATGTAAAAGAATCAGTTTTTGATTAACTTTAAAAATGGAGATCTCAAAATTGAGATTGGATAGGTATATTTATCTTTGCAAAAATGAATAGCTTATGATTCGAAGAATATTAAAAATAATTAATTATTAATTTCTGTAACAACCAAGATTTTGTAATAACATCCTTAATTTTTAAAATTAATAATATAAATAAGTCACAAGAATCAAGTAAAATCAATGAAATAAAAATGTAAATATTACTTACGTTTGATGAATTATAAACGGAACTTTTTTTGCTGCCAAATTTGGGTCTGGGTCTTGGACTTCCATAGAGTGAATTGACTGCTGAAGAATCGTCGTGATAATCGTAGGAGAAATTTTCATCTCTGTAAGAGTCTTCGAGGTCGTATTCTTCGTCGTCGAAAAGGTTTTCGTGGCCGTGCGCGCAAAGCGGACAAATTTCACTACGAAACAAACAAGAGTAACACCTCTCGTGGCCGCAAGAATCGATGAGTCGTCTTTTCTTTCCCTTGTCGAACGGCATCCCGCAGGAAGGACATGCGGAACCGCTAATCATGCCAGACGATTCAACCAGCGCTCTTATCTGCGCCAAATCTGAAACATAAACAGAAAATTACACAATTTAATTTATTTATTTAAATAAAAAAAAGGCTTTTGAATAATATATTTAAATGAAAAATATAGGTTATATAGAAAATAAACAAATGATGGTTCTATTTCATAAATAGTTCTTATTTATTTATTTATTTTTTTTTGATATTCTTAATTATTAACTTAAACAGAATTTTAAAAAATTTAAATTTTATAACCATAATTTGATTATCATAAAATTTGTTTCGTTACACGAAAATGATAATTATCATGAAGCAAAGGTAATTATCAGTATTTTATTTTCTTCCTGAAATCAGTTCGAACGTTTTACAATTAGATTACTGAGCCTTTTGATATCAAAAACAAGCTCATTCATCTTTTCCATTGATCATTAACAGAGTTGCGCCACTTTGACGCTTTTGTGCAATTCATTTATTAAATTTTGACAGCAAATTTCCCTGACAGTTCTTATGGTCGCGTAAAAACCATTCATAAGATCGCGTAATATGTAAATCGAGCGCTCCGGGATTTTAATTAATTTTAATTGAAACCAGTGTCGATGCTCTGATAAACTTACACGCGGTCTCGACTTCTTGTCTGCCGCGAGAGAAAAAAAAATCACGCGTACATGCTTCTGATTAAGGCGCGAAGTGCAATAACATAAATTTGATTTTACTTCGTACTGCGAAAGTTGTTGTATAATTTAGGTTAAACAGAAAATTAAGCGGCATAAATTCGTGTACGTTATTTATCGTGCTTTCAAATTTATTAGCGATGACATCAAAGATTTGATATCACATTATTCGTCTGTTGAACAATTATTTGCTATTTCTATCCAGTTGTAATTTGTAAATTTAATGGCGTTTTCTTTTTCTCCGTTAACTTAACTACGAGTTTGATTTAGATGACAATTTTACAAAAGAATACGTTTTTTAAATATATTCTTTAAAATAATAAATAATAAATATATCTTTTTAATATAATTATTTCTTGTAATTAATACAATTACAGCAATAATTCAATCTCAATCTATTAAACTAGAGCGAGAAATAAAAAGTCTTGTCAACATCACGAAGCTAACGTTGAGTGGTGATACAATATGAAGCAATAAATTTCTGATGTTCAAATTGGAAAGTGTTAATGAATTTGAGGTTGCGAATGGTTGTGCGATCGTCCGTCACATCGCATGATTCATATTATATATATATAAGATATATAAGAATGGGCAGTATGGTCGGGTTATTTGTCGGTAACGATTTCATGTTGACATCGTCGACATCTCTAGCTTTCGCCTGCAAGAATCGGGTCGCACGATTTTGCCATCCCAACCGAATCCCCTAACGACAGACAGGTGCGGCTTTACGTCTTTGCAGATATACCGTAAGCTGGGTCGATGCACTCAAACCGACCTCACGCGGACTCGTCTATATTTGCAAATAAGGAGGAAATGCACTTGCACAATATCGTTTTTCTTCGGCTTTTCCAATATGGCCATCCAATCGAGTCTTGCCACGTACAATTGCGTTGACAGTATTATTGTATCCAACAATAGCTTTATTGTGAATTCAAGATGTCTCTGTATAATCTTATTATAAAGCATTGTTTCTTTCTATTTTAATAATAAAATCAGCAAAATAATTGGAAATATAAATTCTGCTTATTTTGTAATATAATTAACGGTAAATAAAATTATAATTATGTTTAATACTTATTATTGTAATATTATTTAATTTTAATATTATTTAAATGACGTCTTGATATTTTATTTGAAAAATAAATTGAAAAAAGTAATTGACATCATGTGTTAAAATGACTTATATTAAACGTAACTCAGAAATAATTATAGTCGGAAAAAAAATCATCCACTTTTTCATAATTGACTTAATCATGAAATATATAAATAGTGAAAATCGACTCAAGAATTTATGCTAAATAAGCAAAAAACTTGAATTATTACGCAATTTTATCAATAATAAAAATAATTGCGTTAAAAGTTTAATTGTACAATTTATGGTGAAACATGAAAATTGTGGATCAGCGTGTGGCATAAAATTAATATAATGAATATCTGTCTAATAGTGTAAGCGACGGGATATCTTCATTCTTTGCTTGTGTTAGACGTTTCATATTTTGTAACAGGCGTTAGCGTAATGTACATGTATATATAATGTTAACTTATTGAGTGTAGAGATAATGATAGACCGTAAAGACAGGAAGACAATCAAAGTATCGTCATTCGGGAATTACGATTTTAATGCGCATTTTATGTTAGACTTGTCATTGAAATAATTCATTTTTTCCCCCTATTAACTTCCTTGCAAAAACAATTATTTTCTCTGTCTCGAAAGTTTATGGTCATTCTTTAACGCATGCAATTACTTACTTCATCGGATTTAATAATATGACTAATAAAAAAAGATTTTAATGTTTGTTTTACTAAACAAAGGAAAAGTTTTTCTTTTTTTATTATTGAAGATATTATCTATTAATATTTATTGAAATTGTCTAAATATTTTCTAAATATTTTATAGCTTAGAAGTTTGTAATAATGATTGTGTTATTGTAGTTTGATTAGAATGAATGTTTGAATATACCATTTAGCTTTTCAACATCGCAAACATTTACAACCGTCCATTTACGAAATGCTTTTACATTTGCTCTAACATTAAATATAATGTTGAAATAAATTGCATTAAAAACTATACTTATCAATAATTTAATTGTACGTAAGTCATAAATTTACAAACGCGCAATTACGATTGCGCATGAACGCAAAATCGACTATATTTAGAGTTCAAAATAAAAACTATATAACAATCATATACTTTCCAATATCAATTTCAAAGTCGATCGTCAAATAAAAGACACGGTCATTATGCTCTTAAAGTGCGATTAAGAATTTCACTATAAGCCTTCTATATTCTAAACAAGACGGAGCTCATTTTCGAAGTCTATCGAAGTATCCCATCAACATCTTAATAACCAATTATTTCGGGACTTTTTTGCGTGTTCGGAATATGAAAAAAAAAGAGAGAAAGAACATGTAAAAAAAAGGGCTGCCGAAAGTGAGCGGCGTACAAAGAGAGGAAAAAAGTGATTAATTTAATTACAAAATGGATGCGCGCGGCGGCGATGAGTCAGAATCTCAGAGCCGTTCTCATCGCGGCTCACGCAAAGGTGTATCACCGGGCGGGAAAAAAACACGAACCAATACGAAACAAGCGGAACGAGTCGCTCTCGCGGTTTCCGTTCTCCGTTTTGCCCTGCTTTCGAGCCAAGACAAAACAGGACGCTTCACCTGTGCCTGTGCGTGTATCCACGGTATTATGTTTCATTTCACGTGGGACATATGGAAAGTCATGCTTGTTTCGTCCTCTTGTTCTCGAAAAACAAAGATCGATTTATGACAACGAACGCACACTCTTATAAAAATTGCACACAAAAGCAACGGTTTGCGGAAGTTTTTTGGAATATATAACGAACTTGCGTGCGTGCATTTTGACTTTTCAAGCAACATTTTTTTAAACACATTTTTCATTCCTTTTAGTTAAACTAAGATAAATTCAATTTTTTTATTATTTCATTTACGAAGAATTTAAACTTTGTAAGAACATAAATTATTGTTATGGCAAATTAACAATTATAATTTGTATGTTAATCATTTGCATTTTATAATAACAAAAATAAATATTCTCTCACAAGTTAATTACGAATGCTTAATGTATGTAAAGCAAAGACTGAGCTTCTTAAAGTTCCTACCTACTTGGCCTTAAGTTCACAGATTATAAAGGTGTTGCAAAAAAGTAGGAAAAGAACGAGAGAGAGAGAAAAAAAACATGGTAATATGAATTAGCGAGCCGCCGACGTTAAAGCGAAAAACCATTTCCCACAATGTAGGGCCCTGTTCTCATTTCGATAATATGTCATTAAGACGTTCTACATATATAATTTTTGTGCGAAAATAAAGAGTAGAGGAATTACACGTAATAGTACTTGTTGGTAGGCAGCGCACAGCCAACACGTTGTAATAATTTTTAAAAGATATAAAAAGCGTGTTGGCCGTGATTCCGCTTTTGCCATAACTGTAAACCGGAAATTATGCGTTGTAATATAATCCAAACTGCGATTGTGATGTTTTACGTCTTCTTCGCTTCTTCGTTCCTTATTTCGCTGGTATTTGTAACTCAAAACAATAATTACAGATAAAACTGAGAATAAAAGGCGGAGATGAATGAAGCAGGTTGTTAATTTAAAAGCTGGCGCTAAACATTGTATAATTCAATGCTTTTTATTTAACTTAAACGAAAATAAGTAAGTTAATATAATCAATCAATACAGAAGAAAAGTAAGCCAAAAAGTGAGGATTATAAATTTCATCTTCGTGCAATAAATTTAAGTGTTATGCCTAAATATAGCAAAAGAGGTAGCGACAGCTCATCTGCTAAGAGCCAATTATACATTTCAACTTTTATTTGCCTTTCGGATACCTCATACGGTTGTATTTCTGCGACTTCTACATTTATTCAATACTGATTAAAATCTAATTTCAATTCGAAAGTCATTCATCAGACATGACTCACGTTAGAAAATATTTATTGCACTTAAGACCCTGAAAACGTCGACATTTTCCCAGAGTATCGTCATATGGAAATAAAAGTTAAAGAGTTAGCTTGATATTTACATTTTATAATGATATTGAATTATCATAATAACCATTTTTATTCGTCTAAGTAAAACAAGCACTTAGTTAGACTTTCATCGCATTTTCTCCTCCGATATCTGAACATATTTTTGTTTCTGTTTCAATTTAAAGTGAAAATTAACTTTATGATGAAAAATGATACATTTTTCGTGCAGCTAAAAAGACAAACATTTAATTAGATATAAAAATGACAAACTTTGTCTTAATGGCCTTGAAAGCGAGACCAAACTTCCTAAAACCATAAAACAGCGCAATTAAGAAACCATTCACGTAACTTGGATGACAAATTCTTGAACAAGTTGTGATTGGAATGAAATGCCATAACAGAATTTCATTCATCTAAAGAGATTCTAACGGTTGAGTAATTTTTGTCCTCTCTTGCTGAATTTATCGTGACACTTTTGTGAAACGAGTGTGTGTGTGTTCACTTATATAATCAAATAAATGACTCGACTTCTAACAATCGAGTTCGATTAAATGTCCAACAAAACGTAACCGCGCGTTTTTCTAATGGATATCCATTGTGTCGTCCAATCACGGCGCGAAAAAAATGGACCATCGCGAAGAAATGGAATCAATCAAAATTATTAATTCGTCGAGTGACGTAACGGATTCAAATGAACGAAAGTCGGGAGCGACGAAAAAAAGATAAAAACGGAAGATAAAAAAAAAAGCAAACTGTGTGCGTTGTGAAATGAATAACTGATGTGAATACGAGTCCAAAATGTCAGTCACGGCTCCGCAACGAAGAATGCCAGATTATCAAATGTCCTCAGACCACGGCGTAATTCAATCCACGAAACAAAGTATCAAATTGATGTGTCGGAATGTTGCGAGACTCAACAGGTTCTATTCAAGTACAGATAAAAGGCATTCGGTGATTTTTCATCGGAGACAATCGGTCGTTATCATTTGTCAATTACATTACCGAATGTAATCATTCAAAAGCTTAAGTCAATTCAATTGGACACAATTTGCACGTTTCGGCGTGTAAATTCTATAAATGAAAAAATTTATTTAAATAATTGAATTTTGTAAATTGATTTTACGTTTTCTTGAATCATTTAAATTTTTTGTCAATCTATGAATAAATTGAATTTTTTATTTATATTAAATTTTAGTTTAATTTAAGAATGTAGAGACAATTGCAAAGATCAACAATTTTTACATACCGAATTAACTTTCATATGAGCATCAATTAATACACATTCCTACTTATTTACAATTTACATACAGTGAATTACAATTTAATAGAACTAATGAGCAGATCAGCATACATCGACCGCGAGGCACAAAATGTATATTATTTAATCTTTTTATTAGCCGCAATTAAATACGATCAGTGCAACCTTCGTTAAGAAAATATCAAACTCAAACGTTGTAAGTCTTAAACAAACATATTACGATACTTATGTAAATTCTTGTTTGTACAATTTAATTATATTTGATTGAAATACACATCGTATGTACATTTCAAAGATATTATAAATCGAATCAAAACATTGCGTAAAAATAGGAAATAATTATATATCCGCTTGCACAATATACTTCAACTTGTTTTCCATTCAATGAACAATCTTTTATTCAAAGTGAAATAAAATACAAGCAACATCAAACAATTTAAAAATTTGTATTAAAATAAAAATAAGAAACATATTGTATCCATAACATTTAATGACATAAACATTCGACTTTTATCATCAACTTATTGAAGACATTATAAAATAAGCTGAAATCAAATGTTATAGTGTCGTGAAAACAAAATAGATATATCAAAGAGCACTTTCAAATGCAGACCTTTTAAGCTTTTAAGCGACTTTTAGTCTTAAGTTGTGATTATTTTTAGTTTGGTCCAAAGATGCGCTTATCTTTAATTGAAGCAGATTTTGCGGCGCGTATCTTAGTATTTAGTTTCGTCGAGTCACGTGCGATAATCGCTATTTGGGGCTTCTTCGCCGGCAAGAGAAAGTATCTTGCAATGTTGCCCAAGGCTCTGCGTATTAAAATCGCTTTTTCGTTCGTTCGATATCATCATAACTTACTCCCTGACGTGAGGTGGTTTCATTGCAAGTGCAAGTGCAACAAGATTAATCGATGACTCAAAAAAAGAAATGAGCAAACTTATTTAAACAAAAAAATTGCATATTATTCAGCTTTTTTTCATTTTATCTACACTAACAATAGAGATTATTAACTCCTTTTTCACGTTACAAAACTCTCGTGTTTCACTAGTCTTTTCTTATTAGAGAACAAAACTAAGCACTTATGTTAAGAGAAAAAAGAAGAGATGTGCATGTATGATAAATTTTGTCTGTTAAAAGATTACGCTACCATATTGAGGATGCATTTAAGACCAAACGATTTATATGCTTTCGTGACGAGCTAATCTCAGCCGTCATCACGTCTTCATTTAGGCAGATAAAATTTACCTGCCGAGCTGAAACTGATAAGAGTAATCTTGAATTAACAAAGAGACGCGCGGTATATTTTATGTCTTATGTATAAATAAATGTGAGCGTTTTTTTGAAGCCGCATGGGAAAGAGTTGAAATTCGGAGTACTAATCGTAAATTTTAGTGTAGTAATCATAACGCGCTACGTTCAGATAAAAGTGTACTTCTCCCTTGTTTCTTTACTTTACTTTTTTATTCCGACATTTAAAATTGTGATTTTTATAACAGAAACAAGCTTGTATGTTTGACCGTACGAACATGCATTTCATCCTTTTTTATGAATTGGATTACTAGTTTTACGATCTATATAATACGTTTTTACGATGTAAATCGCTTGATTACAAAATCTAAATATTCAGTAGACTTGTGTATATTTTATTTCACTTCATAAATCGTCATTTTTACCTTAAACAATCGTTAAACTAATCAACCGTGTGGTTTTTTATGTTCATTTGTTATTTTACAATTCTAATTTTATTTCTTGTATTTTTTATTTAGGAATTACATTTTTTATTTCCACAAAATATTGTTTAAATGTTTTTGCTGAAAGATTAATTGTTTTTGAGTTTAAGCGTTTTATTCATTTTGTTTAATTAAGTAGAACGAAGATCAAGCTAAGAAAATCTAGACTCGTCAGAATCGTTGAAGTTTGAAGCTGAATGGCTTGACTGACCTAGGGACGTGTTAATATCACGATCCACGTAGTCAGCGCAGATTAGTAGCCTGCGAGCATATCGCACATACACACTAACATCACTACTTTCCTAGACCTGTTCGGAGTCGGGTCGCTTCCCAGGCTTTCTATGGACATGTGTATGATGACATGTATATGTGCATCAACTATACATTGTGTGCGTTATTTTATTAGAAACAAATGACGCTTTTCTTATCCATGCAAATTCATTGAGATATCGAACAAATGCTCAACAGGCTGGAAGTAATTATTTCCAGAAGTTGACTGCATTTGAGATATAACATTGATTGATGCAAATATTGCAATTATTTTTAAAATCTGTGTTAGTATTAAATATTATGAAACAATATACATTTTATAATTACAAGATGAAAAATATATTGCGAATATATTTAAAAATTACTCTAAATTTTGATATTACATTGTGAATATATTGACAATATTTTTGGAATATGTTGTCAATATGTTGCAACTATATTCTCAGTATATACCTATATTAAAAATATATTAAAAATATATTAATATTACATTCAGAATATATTTTATATTTTGCTAGAGCAGAAAATTCTTGTAGATTATATATAGTATATTTAAGAAAAAAGTAGTAATTGGAAATAAAAGAAGAATGTGAGCAGTTGAAAATAAACGTTGCTTGAGAAGATTTGGTTGAAATGAGATATTCCTATTGATACTGTTATTTATCACAATAATACAAGCGATTGAGTGGAACGAAAGTTTTGTTTCAAATGCGCGAATACCGCTTTGAAATTGCAAGATGTATTTTATATCGTTTTCATGGCAAATAGCTGAAACACATTATAATATGTAAACTTCGTCGAAAATCGTAACTTTGTCGAACAAGAGATTTACCGTTAAAGTGTAGTTCTTTTGGCGTGTTTCTTTTTTCATCTTCTAATTTTTATTTCACAATTTCGTAAAAGCTTTTAAGTGTTTGCTTTTGCATCGCTCGAAGGGAAAGTTACGATTTACGAAAGTTAGCATTTTATATATTACTCAAAAAGTAATGTATAAAATGCTAGAATATCATATATCGACGTAAACACAAATATGAAATGCATTTTTGATTTCAATTCTTACTTTGATTATTCTTCTAATTTATATTTCAAAATGTGAAATAAGTTTCCTTTACACTTTTTATCAACGCAAAAAGTTATATTTCGGAATAAAAATGTAACTCTTTTTTGCGCTTTAGTTTGTATATTTTAAACTAGATTCCATTGGTACTTTGAAAATAACCAATTAAATATGCATCAATCTTAAATTCAAACAACTCAATTAAAGTAGCCGGCCAAAAGTGGTTTGCTTGAAATATGAAAGAAGAGAGAAAATGTTCGAAAAAAAAAAGAATGAAACGCGTATATATTTTTGCAGTTCAAAAACCACTCGCAACTTTAATTTACAAGCCTGATTGTCTCTCGCGTCGTTTCCTGAAATGATTTCATAACTTGAGCGTCAATTTTCGCGGTAAAAATGTGAATGCACAGAATGCGGCGTTTTAACATAATCGTGATGGTCGGTAATCGTACTGCGCAGACACGATGCGCGTATCACAATGGACGGGGGGCGGGTGTGTGCGATGCACGTAGTAGACGTACTACGTTTATGAGCGACGAGTAGCCCAGCGCCGTCGTAGAGACCGGTCCTTATAACGCGATTCCCGTCGGGATCGAGAGAGACTTGTTCCATTCCGAGAAACCTGCCGGAGTTAATGGTCGATGCCTTCGGTAGGAAGTTCGTTAGCTCTGCGACTTGGCCGAGCAAAAGCGAACTAAGAACAAGTCAGACGAAGATGAACATGAAAAAGAACAAAGACAAACACCAAGTATAGACGAAGATGAAGAAAACGTAGATAGATGAGAAACAGAGAAAGGCATCGTCTGTCTCTTTTGCTTGTGCAGTTACAGTCGATTCGTTTGCACACCGAGAAAAAGAAATGACACAAAGTCCCTTGAGAAATTCGCTCGGCAGATTTGAACAGTCATAATTTATAATTACGCTACTTAAATTCGAAAGAGAGAGAGAGAGAGAGAGGGAGAGAGAGAGAGAGAAATCGTGAACAACTGTGTTACGATTTTTTAAAAAAGGAGGTTGAACAAAAAGTCAGAAGATGAAAAAAAAGGAGATGGTTTTTGTATGTCGGCTAAAAGGTTTCGCTCGATGGAAACATATAGTTATTGGGCTTTGGAAATCATTCATGAGATATATATGTGAGCAGAGAAATGCATGCGATTGTGAATAGAACGATGGATAATCAATTTAAGTCATTGACAAAGTATATTTATATGTGTGTGTATATATGGATTGAGGAAAACGACTGAATGAGAAATAATCATTTGACAACGGTGATAGATAATTGTTCCTGTTTCATGATTTGTTAGATTATTTTCATTGCTTATTAGACAACTGTTATGATTTAATCGTAAATGATATTAATCGTTGATTGTTTCTAATTGATTATAAACTGGAGATTGAAAATTGATACATACTTTCTTTTCCGGTTCAATATTTATTACTTTATTTTATTAAGTTGTTGATTTTTAATAAATAATGGAATCATTAAATTTCACATAGAGAAACATATTTTAATAACATAATAACTAAGTGTAATAAAAGCAACACGATCATAAAACCGTTGAAATATCAGATACAAATATCGTTTATATTAAATACGTGCATGTTATTCCCGTGCTATTATTATTATGTAAATGACGTAACTTTCAGCTACTTGGAATAATTGTTGATTGTTCTCTTTCAATAATAAAGCTGCTGATTTACTGTGACGTGTAATTGCATTCATTCTTTTTATCTATCAGTTTTTGTTTATACGTGTAATTTCATGTTCTCCACAAATCATGTTTTACTTTCTCTAAACTAATTCTGTTTATTTAATAGAATAAAATCTGTGGACATTTATACAATTAAAACACATTATTTTATTATTGTAATTACACAAATTCAATTACTTATTATTTTAGGAAATATAGTAAACTATATAAAATATATTTTTACTTTTATATATAATTTTTTGAAATTGTATAACATTATTTAAAATTTACTTTGTTATGCTTAATATATTTATGATTACAGTTTTTCTTCAAATTTCAATTGAAGATCAGTACGCAGACTTACTTAGCAAGTTTCATTGACATTTGATGGTCAATTGTTATTAAATCATTGTCAAGAAAGGACTTTGCCCACTCATTGCGCAAGTGCGCAGGCCAATGAAATTTGTAAAGTCACGTTAAATAATAATAAAAAGAAGAAAAAAAAACGCCAGACAACGGCGCGATAATGACACAAAAGGCATTTTCGCAAACTGACCTTATTATGCTAATCATCGTCAAACACTTTTTAGGATTCAAATACACAGCAGAAACATATTGTTATCTGATTCTTTTGTATAAGATGTACATAAAACTTACACAAATTTCGTAAACTTAATTTTGCAACGCGTATATCGTACGACATACCGACTAGAATTACTTTTAATCGATTTTCATTTTGCTGTCAATTTACGCCTGGCATTTTGTAAATTTACCGTAACATTAAATGCACGTGATTGCTTAATTTATCTTCGCAAAAATTGTATAACTACTAAACAAATTGCCTACCGTAAATGTTAATTTTGAAACGTTATTAGAAAATGACTTTATAAAGACAACTGATTTTCATATACTAATATTATATTCAGCGAAAACACTTTTCAGCTTACTCATTACTGCAACTTACTTATATAGCTTTCAATTTTACGTTTAATGGAAAATATTCAATCAACATTACGTAAATATAATCAGTTATTTTGGATTAACTTTAATATTCATTTTTTTCCTTTCTATTTCATTTAATTAACTTGCAAGTCTTTCGAAGTTAGCTTTTGTTTGTGACTGTAATTTATAAATGAACTATTTTGAATTGAGTCTTCAAAAAAATAAAGACATTAAATAACTGCAAGCATCTTCTTTTGACTATGACAAGTACGCCTGTCCTGTTGTCTTGACCCAATTTCGTTATAAAATATTTGTTCATTGTACGACAACAGCGAAACAAACGGAATACAATGGGTATACGCTAATTGTAAATTCACTCGAGTATAAAGTTCATGCGCCCCACAATCGGGCCAGAGTTGCCTTAAGTCGCGCTCGCGCATCATTGTGTCGCGTAAACAATGTATCGTTGTTTCGCGACGACGTTTGTTTAAAGGAGCGCGCGACACATGAGACGATTCTCCCAAGTCTTTAAGATCAGTTTAACGTATCGAACGGTTCAACAAAAATAACGACACACACGTTCAGATCGAATGATTAGATAATAGGTGTGGAACTCAATTGAGTGCAACGTCCGATTTTGTTTTAAATTTGTTCAACTATTTGATTCTTGTTTTATTTATTTTTTATTTGTTTAATGCTACTTATTTATTTAACTCGTTTTATTATTCAACTTTTTTCCATTCAAACATCTGCGTTGTTCATTTAACTTTATTGTATACATTCTTTACAAATTAAATGTCATGATTTATTTTAAGTTCACGCGAGTGAAAATGTAAAATTAAATTTAACTCGTTGCATTTTTCATTTATTAATCCAATCACATTACTTTATAAATTAGAGAAATGTTAATGAATGAATTGAATTTGTTTGTGTAATCTGTTGAATTGAAATGATAAAATATCAAATTTCTTCAGCTCGTGTTTCGTTTATTTAAGTTTGTAATGTTTTTTTTCCAAGAAATTGTACTAAAGATTATTGTATTATGATATGATATGCGTGAATATACGTAATGCGAACAGTTATTAAATTCATAACGAGGATCGATTAAGCGCAATCGGCAGCTTTTTGCGATATCGGCTTTCCCCTCGCGTCATGACCTTATCTAACACTTTCCTCCCGAGCTAAATTCACTTTGAAAATTGACACTTCCGAACGAGCTCTGCTACAAACGCCATTCCAAGCACGATCGTCCAAATTGTATTTAATTTTGAAACTATAGTTACGTTCTGCTGTCGAATTGTAGGGTTTTTTTCTACACTCAAATGTCAAGTAAAAATGGCCAAATATAGAAATTACATTTGTCATTATATATATATTTTTCAATTGTTTATTCTTTAATTTTTCCAGGCAAATAACAGAAAATAAGTAAATTGTTTATATTTTAATATACAAGTGGATTTTAATTTTAACTTGAAGCATAAAGTAAATTATATTACATAATGTGAATTATATCTATAATTATACTAACTAATGTGAAACTCGAATTTAACTTTATTTCTATTCATTGCAAATTTCTTCACAACGAAAAGTCTACATTGCCGTAATCATTTAATGAATAATTCATATCGCAATTTAAGACAAGACTATCTCTACAAATTGTATAAACCAATATATTTCATTATACGAGAACATCAAATTAATATCACTTTCTAATCAGTTTTAATAATGGATATTACAAAGAGAACATTCGTCAAACGGCTTATCCAACGCGCCACGGACGTTTTCGATTTATTTGACCACGAAAAAGATTCGTAATCCGTGAAAGCCATCGTCTGATAATTCGAGAACACAAATCGGGCGTTAGTACTTTTTCCTTTTTTCCCCCCTTGCGTTGCACGGTAAACATCACTCTCGTGAGTTAGAAGCCTCCTTATCTTCGAGCATTTCTTATGACTTAGAAGCTTTGTTTAATCTTGCTTGCCTTTCGAGGACAAATTAACTTGTGTGAGCACGATATTCACAATGTTTTACGTCATTCTTTAGAGTTAAATTTATATATTTTTTTTATTTCTTTTATTTAGAAAACGAAACTTCTGTTTAATTAAATACTTTTTTGACATTAAAAAATGTATTTTTATACTATATTATTTATTGTAATACAATACTTAATCAAACAAGAAAATATCATACACAAACTATAAGAAAATGTCACTTTAGATAAGACGATAAAAATGAAAATAGTATCAATTATTATTAAAACCGAATAGATAATTACAGATTCAATAGCTTTATATTACAATTTTATCATCTTATTAAGATATGTAAATTTGTTGCAGGTGTGAACTTATTTCTAAACGATTTAAATTTATACCATGATGTTAATTTACTGTTCTTCCGGTTATATTTTTAGTTAGCTCAATATGTTTTTTATCCCTTTTTTCTTTTCAAATACTCGAAATTTGACTCGCTTAAAGTACTCCGGCAATTAAGGGCACGCTTCTGGAAGTATTAAGTAAAAGATTTTTTTCTCATTAGTTTTTATACCAGTAAAGACAATTTCAGGTCAAACCCTTAACGAGGCAAGCTGCAATAAAAGTGTAAATGAAAATAATTGGTGTTTTGAGTTGTAAAATGTTCAGTGAACAAAATAAAAACCAAAATTTATGATTTGATATTTGCTGGTGAAGCTCAACGAAAGACTTTATTTAAGTCCTTCAACGAAATTTGTTTTCTTTTCTGCTTAACTTTTTCAATATTTGTTTGTTTTATTTTTTTCATGTTTGCTTTAAATGCTATACAATTTGACTTTTCTGACAGTTGACCGACTGTATTTTTATACCTGCAATTTATATGTATATTTTCTTATTTGAATAATCAATGTTATTTTATTTTTAAATACATTGAAATATGTTAGAAAATAACAAAAATGTAAGAAAAAAATTAAGATTATAATTTCGTGTAATAGAACATGAGATTTTAAATAATGGTATTTAAATCCAGATAAAAAGGTAATCTGACACCTGTTACTTTCACAAAAGTTTTCCATACAAAAATTCAATTAGTTTAACGTTCATAAATTGGATATTTAAAAAGTCATATTTCAGTCAGTTTTTTTTGATTAGCTCAAAAACTTTTATTCAATTTTTTTTTCATTCAGTCGACCGAAAATCATTTGCCTGTGCCTTTTAAAAGTTTACCGCGCGGAAGAAAAAGGTGTAATTGCTAAAAGGTTAATATCTGAATTATGCGACAGGAAAGTTCACGTTATGAACTTTCAAACGACACGGTTTAATTGATGAATGCGAGCGAGATAAATCCAAAACGAAAGCGATCCGCGACTCCCATAATAATTAGACTGTTGAACAATTTTTGTGAAATATGATTTTTTATTTTCTTTTACTTATAAGCTTCTCGAGTAAACATGTTTACATGACTTGCGGGACTTAAAATGTAAAATCCGCCTTTCAATGAACTTGTTGATAATTTAATAAAGCCGTAAAATAAATATGTTATCCGTCGCTCACGGAAATGCCATGACACAATTTATGATAACGTTGAATAACTTTTTTATTTCGTGTAATTACATATTCATATGATTTAGATAAGTCAAGAAACAACAAAAAAACGACATGTTCTGTGCGAAAAAATGATATGCTTTCGTAGGAGTTTAGAAAAGAAATGAACTTTGTTTTTAGTCAAAGGCATGGATGAAAAGAAGCCGCAAGGGAAGTGACGAAAAAAACGCCCAACATTTTTCGTGGTAGAATGAAATTTCATTTTAAAGGAATGTAATTTTACCGGACTTTTTCTGCTGAAGAATGCAACTGTTAACATTAAAAAAAAAGTTATAGAGAAAGTAGTAGTAGTAAATGGTAATAATTATATGAAAACGTGTAAATTGGTAAAATTGTAAGCTTTTCTTTTTCATTCCTTCAAGTCAATTTAAAGTTGCTATCAGTGATTCAATTTATGCATTAAATCTTTCAAATGTTAAAATTTTTTTTAATTTATTAAACTATATTTTTTATTAAAAAACCCAAAGTTTCTGAGTATCAGATTTTGCGGTATCTGATTGAAATAAAAAAAGAAATTGTTATACAAGTTAAACGAGTTTAAAAAAAGAAGGTCTTCTAATTTAAAGATGCTAACGAACTCCGACATTTAAAGTCCTAATCTGCGAATTACATAACTAATTACTTCTCGTGGAAGCCGAGTTGTGCTCTTCGTTTGAACGCAATACATGCATCAAGCGAATGAATCTCAAGTGAAAATAAATATTTCCGCGTTAGTTCCAGTCACTAAACCACAGATTATACAATCAGATATATTAAGCATTGAGCTATCTCAAGTTTTAATATAATAATCGGCATGAAACCCACATTGAGTGCCAACAAAAGGCCTAAACAATTTGTTCAGTTCTCACGTTCAATTCTCTCATCGCAGTTGCCAAAACATTTTTGAATGATCGCGACGCAGGTTCGTTTTTCCCAAGCCGTCAATGCGCAGGTACCTGTGAACCCGTCGGTTTTCCTACAGAACCAACAGGTGACTGAAAAACTGACCGGTCTTATTCATTCACATAGTCAGAGGCTCAGGGTTTCTCAACTTTCTTTTGACCAATACATTATTTTAATCGTGCAAAAAAACAGATGTACGGAAAAATAAAACAGATGAGAATTAAGTCATAAAACTGTCTCCTTCAGGTGAATTCAATGGATTGTTTTGCCGGAGGGTGTGAAGCAAATTTTCCACGGGAAAGTTGTGTTTAATTCGAAATATAAAGAAACGTGATTTCAGACGTTTATTTAGTACCAGTTTTTGAAGAAACACAATAACGTTCAATTTTTGTGAATGGACGAAGGTTTCTTATTTTAAGTACAATGGGATACGAACAAGTTGACTTTTACACGTTTGTTTTATTGTAGAGTAATATTTTTATTTATGATAAGCAATATATTTTAATATCATTAGTTTTTTATTATAAATAAAAATGTATGCAAAGATAAAGACGAAAGATAAATCTATATTTAAATTGCTCAAAAAAATATACTGCAAAGACTTGTTATTTAGAGTAATTAATGAACTTTAACAATTTTTTAACATATAGAAATAAATGGTGGTTTAGATATTAATTCGCGATAGAAAACCACAATATTGAGTATATTTTTTACAATATTACATTATTAATGTCATTGCCACATAGTTTTTCTAGACGTTTGCGATTAAAATATACAAAATGAAATAAGAAATTGTTCTATTACATAATTGTTGTCTTACATAAAAGAAATTGTTCTACAAAAATAATATTCAAAAACAATTTAAACTAAATATTTGCTGCAATGCTATTTTAGTACCAGTGATCTTTGACTTGACTGACACTGTCAATCAATTTCTTAGAACTATATTTAATTATTCCATTTTGTGTACACATTTCATATATAAAACTCCAATAGTACATTGAAGATATGATAATCGTAAAAGAATGTGATTTATCAATGAGATATTTCGATCGATGACACTCACCCGCAACAGAAACCGACAAGTTTGAAGTGGAATTAGGTGCAGAAATTTTGTCAGGCGCCATGATTTTGATTGTTATAACACTTGATAGGGCAAACAACAAACAGGAACCAAAAACTGTCAAAACCGACACACAATTCACTCAAAGTCACTGAGCCACTTGGTTAAAAGAAATCGAGGACACTGAGGTTGGTTAGACGACCAGTTTGGGTTGCGAAGTGTCGAGGGCAACCCGTGGTTTGGGGGTTGCCGCGCGGGATCGCGTCATCGCTCGAGCGTTTCTCGATCGGTCCCGAGGACCAAATGCTGGTTCGAGCATCGGCGCGTCTACGCGATTGCCGTGGCACTGATCGAGAACGAAAAAGAAGCGAGAGAGAGAAAGAGAAACCAAGGGGGGATCGAGCTGTTCGCCGTTCGCCGAGACAGCCGATTGGCGCGCCGGCCGACTGCCCAAGTGTCTGCCGAGCGACCGACGAGGCTCGGCTTTTTCGCTCTGCATGCTCGAGCGCCTTCATTCTTTCTTTCCTTCGTTCGTTCTGTCTTGCTCGCTTTGTTTGCTTCTTTCTCGCCACGCAAATGTGAATTATTCGATGGGAAAAAAGGCGAGCGCGCTCGGGTGTCCCCGTGAAACAGAGCTTTTTGCGCCGTCCGAAGGTCAGCGACCAAAAAATCGCGCTGCCGATCGGCCTGCGAAAAGACACGCAGACTTCGTGAAGTGTACGAAATAGGCGCATTTTTAAATTCAATGTTGTACTAATGATTTGCAATGATAGGAATTTGATACAGTTGTAGTAAAATGTATCGTTTTTCCTTTACGTTGTAAGATTTCTGTTATTTATGGTAGTAATTATTCATATCGAATTTCTCTCTGTGTCGTTGAAAGTAAATTGCAAAATGTATTTATCAATGATTTATTATATGTAACAAATTTTCATATATTTTGTGTAAAAAAATGCATTTTGTGTGTTACATTCATTTTATAAAAGATATACTTTCCCAGGTTCCATATATACTGTCTAATATGAAATTTTGTAATCATCATAACAGACATCATTGAAACGTCATAAATTTCTGGATCTGATTAGGGATAATTAATGACACTGGGTATTAAGTTTATTATCCCAAATACAAAATTGGTATCACCTATTTAATTTAATTGGTAAAATGTTGAATACAGTATAGATAAATAATATAGAAAGTACTGAAATAAGTACTATAAAATTAACACCTTATATTTTGCACTATGAAAAAATATAATTATATCAACAGTTTAAATGAGGAATTTACAATCTTCGTATCTTATACAAGAAGCAAATTGTACACGTACAATTAGTTATTAAATTAATGATCCTTATAAACTATCTAACGATTTATATTGGCAAATTAAAAATATGACTTTGTATCTATTAATCTATCATCAAAATAAATTAAAGAAAGTGTACAAATAAAAAAAAATATCTGTAAAAAATTTTGATATTAAAGAAGTTTTTTTACTTTTCATCTGATCAAAATCCAATTATTGATTAAGTTTTTTATAGTTTAAATTAAATTAAGTCGCTTTAATTGGATAAATTTAATTCGAATATATTCATATATACAGATTTTAATTCTATATATGAATGATAATTCTCAAATCCCCGTTTTTTTCATTTGATCTCTTTTTTGCATGGTGTAATTCGTAGCCATGCTGAATTTTGAAAGGAGGTTTTGAAAGGATCGGTTGATGTTTGGTATTAGGTCATCGCTATATGTATGACATAATACACCACACGATGAGACGATCAAATTTTGTCGGGGACCGTTAACAGGGATAGGCGTGTGAAAATTATGAGATTGATTTTTCTACGAACTTGCCTTGACTACATATTAGATTTACACTAAACTGATTATTTTAGTCGAAATTATAAGCTCCAAGTGATATCAAATTTTGGGACACATCAAAATTCATGTTCCAACAAGTCAATTTGTTTCTCGATCATATACATATCTCAAATTACGCAAAATTTGGCTTTTACGTAATTGCTATCAATTAACTGTCAAACATTCGTAGAAATAAATTATGAGCAACAAAAAGTGTACAAAAAAGCTTAAGTAAATGCAATAAGAAATGTTCGGTTTGCCGAAACTTAATTGTCCTACTTGAGTTGACCGGCAAAAAAATCTTTTAATTAACCATTCTCAAACGAACAAACATATCTGCGGAGAAAAAAAAATGTTTTCTCCCGTTCATTTCTTATCCTTATAAAATCGTGGTTTCGCCCAAAGCAGAAAGGCGACGACGTTGCACAAACATCAACGCAATAATTAATTCTCTCTCTTATACAAAGTAACATCTGACGTTAATATCGCATGCGTACGTGACATCAAGTCATACATAAAAAAAAAGTTTCATATAATTCATAATGAATAAGTATGGTTAGTAGAGTAACAGGCTGAATGAGATGTTGGCATTCTTACATATATTCAATATATAGTAATTTATGATGCCTCGACTATACGCGAGATGTTTCGAAGAGGAAGAAGGCGCGAATAATGTCAGCCAATCATTGTAAATATCGTTTGCTCGATTGCTAGCAACTGTATTCCTCTCTCTGCAGGCTATGTATTTAATTAATATGTAGAACAAATTGTGCAAACAAACCGATCGAGTAAAAGATGTTTCACTGTACATAAAATACAAACAAACGACTATTTGCCTTTTTCATGTTAAACTCATATTATATTCATATTAGATTCATATTATACACTCATAATCATAGATTTCGCATTTTTTACTGTTTTTAATAGCATTATGGATCCGTCAACAAAAATTCAGCCAATTTTTCTGTGAGAAACAGTAAAAATAAATAAATTACTGTTTTAACATTTTTAAAAGTTTTATTTTCTATTTAATGTACTTTGGCTACTACAATGTTTATCAATCATAGCAATAAACATGATTTTACCCCATTTAACAGCGCGATTTTCATCAAAAAGAAATTTCATAACTGGTACATTTGAAAAGTAGTTTATATCTTCGAACATCAATCACTGATTATTTATCATCAATGTTTTTCATCGATTACTTCTTTTGAAATCATTACCATTGATCATTCGCGTCGATTATTGATCATTGATCAGCTCAAATTAATCATTCCCTTTACGGATATTTTCTCCGTGAAATTTTCGTTTATAGCACAATCAGCTATTGTGTATCTACAGTCTTGCAGTGTTTCATTAATAAAACAGAAAGAAAGAAAAAAAAGCTTTCCGATATCGAAAGTCCGATTCGAATCGCGAAACACTTTCAAAATCCTCGTGTTACGTGACATCCTTCGCATTGGAAACCTTAGAAATATTATCTCCGTTTAGCGTAGTCGTAATTCTTAAATGAATCGTCAGTATTCCTCAAACAAAGCCTTTATCTTCGGCTGTAATCAGAATCACGGAATTTCTATGGGACTTTAAATTTACTTCTAATTGACGGATGGATATTGTTTTAGTGTTGGTGCAAAGAATGATCCATATAGTATGACAGACTTAATCATTTTCCCACAGTTTGAAACAAAAAATTATGTATTTTTTCAATTTGAAATAAACTTCTGAAATGTTTAAGGCTTCTTGTAATTTATGTGTATGAAGCGAGGGATCAGAAAGAAGTTGCGATTACGTATTTTTGTCCTGACAGTCATGTTATTAGAACAATTAATTAAACGTAAGTAATGGCGGAATCTGTGTTATGTGTATGTCGGATAAGCAGACAACAAAATGGTTGGGTATTTTAATGTGAGCGATTTTTCGTTCGGTGAGTTCGGCGCGTGTGAACGCGCACACGAAGACATGAAAACGTCTAGGCTTGCCCTTTGCAATGGCGCAGGAGCCCGAGAGTGCTCTTTAAAATGTCCGATTTACCGATCGTTATACGCTCAGGGCAAGATTCCGAGCAGGGCTTACACCTCCCGGTCATAATGACATTTATACACGGTGTCAAGAAAGTTACGACGACGTTATTTTTGCGTCGGCTTTTGGATGAAAATAATAAGTGAAAGGATATAATGTTGTCTTTATTTTTTCACTTTTTTTTTAATGGGAGGGGGTAAAATAAATAATGAAGATTAATGAACGAAAAATTACCGAAGGTAACAAGAAAGAAATGAAATATTAATAATAAATTTTGCGGTGAATGTTAATGCGAATTTTATGAGATTCTTTTCTTCAGTAACATTCACCGTACTTTAATTTTAAATTTGTAATTTCTTTTTTCGTTCAGTTTTTAGCTGAATTAATCCAACAATATTTCATCATTTATTTATAATTTAATGAACAAAACCTGAAATCTTGACAATTTCAAATAAGTTGAGTATGTTTTAATCAATTTTATAAATTATATAAGTGATTTCTAATTTTTATTTAAAAAAAAAGTACTGAAATGTTTATAATGTGTTCATCAACGTAGAAGCCGATTATATTATAGTTTCGTTGAAAATGTGTATACTTTCATTATAGAAATATACGGATATATGAAAACAAAATTCTATTATATAAACTGACGAGAGACGAGTGAAGCATGGTTCGATGTGTAAACCTCTTAAAGGTACCCATAAACGCGGTTGCTCGGGGCACGTGTGCGACGTACAGACATCGTACTTATGCATCAACCTGGCGTTCCGTATATAACCGCGATCGTGACGAGTCAAATGCCACGGCTCGACTGTATATATACGTTGGAGAACGCAGTCACTTCAAGAGTGCAATATTACACGTACGCATATCCACTCAAATAATTATTATATGTAATATATACAAAATACAGTACAGAGAAAATATGCCGCGCAAAAAATTACGCACAAATTATCCTCCACTTACCGAAAATTGCGTTTCGTGGAAAATTTCACTTTTTGTAAGGTTTTCCTATAAACTATATTTTACACAAGAAAAAATTGTAAATCAATAATTTGCGCTAACTTTCTAGCAACTTCGAAGTCATTAACACAATTTCAATAATTAATGAATAACTATTTAAGTTTTATAAAAGATCGGCAAACTGACTAAATAGTGAGATCTCGTCGACTGAATCGGCGAGTTATTTAGGAATTTGTGGAATTAAATTTATTCAATTTTGCGATCAAATGTATTGGTCATAGTGTATAATAAAATTGAATTGAACTTTCAGTATATTTTATAGGTTAATTCAACGACTTTTTATGCAGTTTCTAAATTATCTTTTACTCATTTTACTGCTAAGTATTTTCTTATAACAACTTCAATCCTTTTTGGTATCTATTCAAACATTACATTTTATAATTATTATTCAACGCAAACATTTTTTGATTATTATAATTAAACTTTCTAACTATTTACCAGTCTAATATAAAAATAATTATTATATTCAGTTAGAACCTGGAAATCTACAAATTGCACTGCAGATAATTATATAATTATATAAAGTGCAACTTTTCTAAACAAAGATTTAACAATTCCGATGTTTAACAAGTTTCTAACTTTACTTCTATTAAAATATATTGCATAATCAGTTAAAACTGAAACGTAAATTACAGGAAATTTGCGAAAAAAATCTTCCACACATACGTGAATTATCATCAACTTTTGACGCTTCTTAAAATTTTAAAATTAACTACACTTTTTTTCTGTTTCTCAAACTTGATAATTATAGTTGAGTTTAACAAGAAAAATCGAATGCATTATTTGTTCGTCCGAATACACAACAACAGAAATATAATTTTGAATAAGCAAACACTGATTAGCCGTGCGTGTTGAAACGTTAAAATTATACACCCAAGATCACGCTCTATTAATTTTGCTAATACACGAGACTGTCTGACGCTGACTATTCGTCGTTAGACAATTTCTCGCAACCGTAGTCCTTTTCATGTAAAGAAAAAGCTATGTATGTAATATTAATAATCAACTTATGAATATCTCGATCATCTTTCAAGTAATTTAAAGCTTAACGCTGGAGGTTATTTAATATAATAGCACTTAGCTAGCAGTTTAAAAAAACGTTAATTCAAATTGTTTGATGTAAATGACGATAAAGAAATGCGAACACTGCCTTCTAGGTGTTTTATTATATATACGACAACGTGTAATATTGCAGTGATATCTTCTTCAACGGACGAGGCGATCGCATCAACAACTTACAAAGCGATTGATTGATATATCTATAAATCGACAAGTGCAGCGAACAAGAGGATAAACGAATCATTTTTGCGACATCGATATATAATATAAAACCGCAATACCACATAACAGTAGCATTGTGCATAAATACTATGTCGTTAATGTTATTTTATGTATATATGAAACGTCAAGGTTTTTTATGGTATAAAAATGAGATATTATAATTTTATTGAAATTGTCGTATAACTGAATTTAAATCGGTCAGATTTGTTATAATATGAAGAAAAAAGAAGATTTCATTAAAAAGGAAGATTATAAATAGATATTAATAAGATTTCATTAATATCTATTTTATAGTAATTTAAAAAATCGACTTAAAATAATACTTTGCGAATATAGTTTCAGAAATATTATTTGAAAGATGGAAAACATTCGAAATTTGTTCATTTACAATTAAAATAAACTTATATTATTTTTAATAATTCATTAAATTCCACCTCTCTAATTTTCCTTTTACATTTTATGCAGAAATAATTAACATATTCATCGATTTTATCAGAAGTGCATGCATTTCTTCAATTTTCAACATAAAATATTCGTCAGTATGTAGGTGTAAACTTATTCAACCTATGTAAATTCACAGAAAACTATTTGGAAGACATGCGATTTCTGGAATATTCCATAACACGCGAGAACACTGAAGGTAAAAAAAAAGTATGTACGAAAAGGTGTTATTTATTTCATTTATCGTATCATTTTTCTTTCCGTCTCGTTGGAAGTCATTATTTCAGATAAACAAAAATTATATTCGTAAAATGGGACCTCGTTGCAAATTTGCTTTACTGAATAGTTAGAAAAATTTGCAGAAAGTTTACTTTGAAACTTATGTGTACAAAATCCCTGGCGAGTGCCTACAGTTAATATATATTTACCCACGCAGTGTGTTTCGTTGAATTCTTTATATGCGCCAAGTCGCGCCAAGCAAACCGAAAAACTGAATTGAAGTCGTATTAAGCAAGTTTCACTTTCGATGGTCAGATTGTATGACGTGTAATACATGACGTCACACTGTTAGATGTCACTTTTTGTTCAAAAGAGAAACGTAATGACAGTAATAAATTGTCAAATTGTCAGTGTAATTATACCTGTAAATGATAATAATAATACAACGTAAATATCTACAAAATATGTCCTTTACATATTTCGTATGTATGTATTCCTTTGTTTATGTTTGTGTTTATGTTTATGTTTATGTTCTATAAATACGTTGTTTAGCATGTAATTATGTCTTTAAACGTAAATAAAAATACAATATAAACATCAACAAAATATGCCCTTTACATATTTCGTTTGTATATATTCCTTTGTTTATGTTTATATTCTATAAATACGTTTTTTAACATGAAATTGTCCTTAAACGTAAATAACAATAAAGTGTAAACATCAACAAAATATGTCCTTTACATATTTCGTTTGTATATATTCCTTTGTTTATATTTTTGTTTATGTTTATATTCTACAAATGCGTTGTTTTGCATGTGAACTTGACTTGCATAAATGTAATATTCATATATGCCAATAATATCAATATTATTGTTTGGAAAAGCGGAATTTTCTTTGTGCCGAGTGCTCGCTGTTAATTGCGTATATACGCACGTTGGAATAAAATTGACAAGACCCACGCAGTCTGGCGAGTCAAGTAAAGGGTTTGCACAAACAGGTGGACGCAAAGTCTTATATACGACTTCTTGTCACAGTCTCGCTTTTCCTCGTCACGCTACCGACCGACAACTATAAGTCAACCTACGTATAACCATCGACCTACGCATATTACGTGTGCCGTTCATTCGAAATAAACGTGTGATCATTTCCATATCTCACCGAATTCCAAATTGTTCACACGCTCGATTCTTTTGATTCCATATAATTATATCCCAAATTATTTGATTAGGCAATTTAAAAGGTAGCAATTTTACTTAATCGTGTTTTCCAATCGCACTTTTGTGTATGTCATTAACGAGGGAATAAATTAAAAGTAAAAGTTTGCGCTGCGTATAAATAATTTGTTTGCGGTTATTTTTTTGGACAGACAAAAAAATAAGGTTATCAAGAAAACATCTTACTCCTTTGCGTAATGGTCGACTGTCATCTTGATCAGAATACAGTAAGACTTTGCAAAAAAGTTCGGTCTTTCACAAAGAAATATATGGAACTTGATGTTTGATCTTGGGCAATATGAAATGTTTCGGTATTTCTAATTGAAAATAGCTAAATAAAATATGTTCTTTAAAACATGGTCTAATTATAATTAACTTGGATAAGGTTCTTTTTAGAAGCTACACCTGTTTTGTTCTCATTTGAATTTACACGAAAATTGTAAAATATATCAGTACAATATTATTTTTTATTATATTAATATTGAGAAAGTATACTTATTTTCGTTGTAAGGAATTTTCATTAAGACTGTTTTTCTCAGTATAACCATTAAATTTTTTTTTTACTATCGACTTTATCGTGACGTTTTATTTATTCCATTTCTATATTATATACTTGAAGGTTCAGAAAAAACATAAAATTTTAGTACAGTAATAAATGATTTATATATTCAAAAAGGAAAGGAGTATATTTATCATATGGATTTGTACGCTGATAACCATTGTTAATGTTTTGTGTCTAAAAGGTCTAGGGTTAATGGTCAACAGGAACATTATCACATTCCACGTCTTAGGATAATATTTTTGAAACTATTTTTGAAATATGTTTTATAAAATTAATTTTTTAAAACTAAGTTCGTAAAATATTAAACTTGCGTAAAATTCATTTTATTACATTTTTATTAAAAATGACAAATAGTAACATTGTAGATATGAGTTGTAATTTTATAAATTATATCTATAACGAATACGAAAAAGTACATTGTAACTATAAATTTCTAATGACTAACTTAAATTTCACAACATATAATACATACTATGAAATTCATGTTACTTTTCCAGTTTGATTGCATGGACTGCACTATAAAAAATACCATTTATAAAATTACACTTTAAACGTTGTTGCAGTTAGTCTTCTCTCATTTATAATCTAAAAATTACTGTTTTTAACGGTAAAGCTACTCAGTTGATTTTTACTCGACGCTGTAATTTTTCAAATAAAAGAATGGCATGTGACTCTAACATTGTTTGCAAAGTTATTCTAGAAATGCAATTGTATGTGCAAGCATACAATTTTGAATGTTTCATTCACTTTTTCATCATTTTATTTATCTAATTTTACAATAATTGCAGAACATTTCGTAGAAACTAAACTATTTATTCACTTTAATTACTTGATTTATTTGAACAAATAAAAATACTGAGAAAAAAGGAAAATCGTTCTTAACCTCAACTATGTTTTCAATTCACTCTTCTATGTATCAATTAAAAATAGCTATCGTAATAACCGCAATACTTTTTGTGGTCAATTGCAAAACCCATTTGGTGCACTTTTTTTACACCATGGCACATGTCAGTACTCATTACACAAGTATGTACGCGTATATAAATATTCCGTAACATGTAATTGCATCATAGCCGCTTCCTCGACCTTCGCTTTTCAGACAGCCTTAATGTATTGTGGCCCAGCATTTTGCGCCTCATAGGTGTAAGATCCTTTTGCGACGCCTCGCAGCGGATGTAGGTGGGCGAACTGGGATGTATCTTGTGTGACAAATACCGTGGCATGTCACAAATTCAGCGTATAGGCAATAAGTTATGCGGTTTCATGCATTTTCAGTCATTGCGTGACATTAAATGAACGTCACGCAATTACGGTTGCCCCTTTTGTTCGTAATATTATACATTTCGATGTATATTTAATGTTACCGGAAGTTTCGAGTATTCAACCATTATAACGAAATATATGATAAATTCAATTTATGCTTTTTGTACATCCTCAAAAATGTTTTAACATCTTATTATCGTGTATGAAAGAACGAGTCAAAATATTGAACGTAAATTATGTAAATAAAATATATATATAATGAGAGAAGAAATTAATATAATACATCGTAACTTTTCTTTTTTAGAATATATTGTGTGAAGGAAAAGATACGTTTCATGCATTTAAATAGATTGTATTTTTTTGAAACTTTTGATGACTACTTTAAATCGAGATAAAAATCTCTCGAAAATTTATTTAGTTGAACGAGCATTTAGGAGTCCGTAACTTTTGTCTGTTTATCAAGATATGTTTGCTGAAAACAATAGAGAAACTCGAAAAAAATTGTAAAACCATATTGAAATATATAGTTCGAGCATTTCCTCGTACGCGATTTATGAACTTTCACTCATTTTTTTCTCGCCGTTTTGTACAATAAATGTTTTATATTGACTTACTGCTTTGGCAAAGCGTACGTAAGTCGCCAATTTATGAAGTTGAGAAATATATAAATTATTGAGAAACAGTTATCGGTGAATCAGTTTTAGAACAATTTTATCGCGCGTCCTTTTTTTCATTTCTAATTTATACGTGATTATTTATTGTTACATATTTCAGACATTTATTGAATTATTAATTTTATTAAGTTGAATTGCATAATTTCAGAAAATATTATAAATTATTTCGAAGTAGGACAAAACTAATGTTAAATAAGTTTTTCTTTTATCAACATTACATTAGTTCAAGCAAAACCAAACTAAGTTGAACGAGTAGCTCACAACATGCTCGTATAATGCAAAAAAGTGCGTCATTTTTACCCACATAATACAAAATAAAAAAAACTCAACCGAACAGAATCATACGCGTGATTCGAACCAGGAAATGTAAGATCTGGGTATGCAGTGTTAATCCTGTCGAGTATTTGCTATTACACGTACACTCATGCATAAATAATCCATAGAAATGATTTCGCAAATTAATTTCTATTACTGGATCTTTCGCTAAAATTTATAAGGATTTAGCCTGAATAAATAATTGTAATCTAGTGGAATTGATTAGACTGAATTATTCCTTTCTGCAAAATAAACGTAAATGTTTAATGTGAATTTTGAATTTATTGTCCTTGTTATTTATAACCTACCATTTATTTCACTTTAATTCATTTCACGAGTCTTTTAATTTCATATATTTCGCACAAAAAACTATCAATGACATAATTCAAAATCTTTTTTTTTTTTTATTATTATATATAAATTGAATAATTCTGGTTGGTTGGAACAAAAAGGTCGGACAATAAAATGATATTCATCAATTTATTGACAGTCAATGAAATCGTTTCACGCTGATTCTCATAGTCATAAAACGAAATAATATCAATTAAACTGTTATCTCGTCAGGATTTAAGATCAAACGGATGTCTTAAATTGTTGTATTGAACGTACTAAGAGCAATTGAGTTTAGGCCCCCATTCGCGGTAGGGAGTTAACGACTTTAAAATCATTCCGGCCGATTGTGTCTGCACGCAATTATTCGCGCCCACGTTTCTGGTACGTGCTTGATGCGTGCGCCGAGTGGCTTTTGGACGAAGAGACAGGTACTAGTATATACTCGAATACCGCAGACACTCTGGAATGGACCAGTTGCGCGCGCACATCAACAGGAATGCTCCAAAAAATTACGTGCCTAACTCATTTCGTGGACCAGAATCTTGTTTCGATGCGTTTTACTTTGAACCCAAATTGTCCAAATTACTAGACAAACATTTTGCACAAAATAAAAGACGCAGTTTGGGACCAAACTGAAAAAGAAATTATTTTAAGAACTTTAACAAGGCCAGTTGAAATTTTCACATTGGGAACATTATATTTTTGTAGTTATATTATTTGGTTATATTTATAAAAATATATTTTTGATTATATTCCAAAATCAAAATATTTTTCCAGCGCAAACACTTTACACGTGATTGGTCTACTACAAAATAATAATTACAGTAGAACCTGCGAAGAGTCCACTTTTTCTGTCCTTTTTAACCTGCAAAGAGTCCACTATTGTCATCTTTTTTTCTTTATACCAAAACATAGGTTAAAAAAGGAGATAAATAGTGGACTCTTCACAGTGTAAACAAAGACACAAATATGGACTCTTCACAGGTTTTACTGTACTCTGAGTAAAGTTAAAATTAAAATCCCATTTTTTTAAATTAATGATTTCACATATTTTCTAAATTTGTATTAAAGTTTGTGATTTGAAGATACATTTTTACCTACGAAAAATTCGAATAAATAGCTGCTCATTTCCGATACGTGTTTAGATAAGTCCGTGCGGAAACATGGTGAGAAACCATTCTCCCCGGATAATCAGGGAAACTGAAAGTTATGTTATTATTTTTTGTATTACCAAAATACATGGATATGTTTTGAAATTAATGTCACTATTTGGATAACTGTAATATATTCAAACAAGAATAAACATTTTGCTAAATTGAATCAATTTCCCGTTCACTTTATAAATAATAATGAAGCCTAGGGAAGAATTAAAAATATTCTTTCTGACTGTATAAAAATATTATATGAAATCCATCAAACGGGACACGAACGATTTTTCAAACTCAGCGATCTTTTGATTTCCGGCTGGCAAAGCTCGTTTAGAAATGAAATCACGAAAACCTCGACCACTTCCTTTTGCGTCTAGACATTCGTTTAAGCGATGACTAACCGAATATGTAATATTACATTCATATTTTGCGTGATGTTTCGTGTACACCTACTTGTATGATCGAGAAAGTTGATCAACAGTAAGGCACTTTTGTAATTTGCAATGTTGTTTCAACCTTATAACTATTCATATCAAAATACAATTTTGCGGGAATCACAAAAAAAGCTAACTGTTAATTCTACTGAAATAATATTGTTGCAATACAAATGTTTAATGCGGCTGATTTCACGCTAACAAAATAGTATAATTTAATTTTTAATTATGAGGTATGAACAATGTTGATTTATGTATTATGATATAACTATTGTTATTATTTTTACTGATTATAGTTTGTTTTATTTTTATTTCGAATACATTGAAAAACACTTATACGAATTGAATTATGACAATGAAATTCATTTGAATTCAAATGCACTTTCTTGAGCTGTTGATAAAAGCTCTCGACTCTTTGACTGTAGCGTCGAGCTATGAAAAATGTCTCTACAGTAATATAAGTCCAACATTCGAAATATAAATGCACGATCAAGGCGTAGGAGTAAGATGATCAAACGTTCTTGCAGCGCAAATGCAACAACGCCGTAAGGATATAAATGTATTTATAGTTTACTCGGCGAAAGGATAAAAAGCTTGTTCATAATAAAGGAAACAAACGAAATGTTGGGAAAAAAATAGGCAAAATTTAATGCTGCTAAAGGACTTATTTTTAGACTCGAACGATCGACTGGAAAAATGTAAAAGAACTTGTAACTTTGACTGTTATTGTCTAATTTATTCGCATTTCGGTGTGAATGTGATCATAAAATCGTCTTATTTATCACCCGTCTTCGTTAATGTACATTTTTCTAGTATGCTTCAGGAATACTAATCGAGAATAAGTTTCGATTATTTCTTCAAACAACATCGATATTACATCGATTATCTAACTGGTGGGCTTCACCTTTTTTTTTTATTTGTACATTATGATTATGTCAACGGCACATATATCTAAAGGCCAAAACTTATCCACAATGACCTACTTTATAATTCATTACTTGCACCTTTAAAATAAAAAAAATTTATTTAAAGTAAATAAACTTTCTTTTTATTTATTATCAATAAAATATAATAGTTGTTTTAATTTCAATTAATTTGACTTTCATTAAATCAATTTAAATAAAAACTTTTGTATTGCACTTTTAATTTTAATGAGACTGCAAAAAGCCGAGAATAAATAGAAACTCAAATTTACACAAGACTAATAGATGTTAATGTGCAATCACTATTTAAAACTAATCTTGATCAATTGAAACGTGATGGTGATTATTCAAACCGGAAGCCATTGACAGATGTCAGTCGGGTTAAATGATGAAAGATATGCAATACTCCGGCAAAAGTCAGCACTTTTCGACATTAAACTTTATCTCTTAATTGAACTCTTGCATATACACTTTATATGTTATTTTAAATTTGATTAGCAATAAATAATTGTCTGCAAAACATAACAGAGTGTATTAAAAGACGGGTCTTACATTACATTACTAATAAATTAACTTTATTTATCTTTCAATATTCACATACGTCACCATTACTGTGTAATATGAAAACGTTCTTATTCTAAACAAGTCTAACCGTTTTTTATCTTTTTTTTTTTTTTACTATAAAATTCAATTTTTTATTGTTTTCATATAACTTAGCGTTGCTTATGATTAATAAAGCTTAAGTTTACTTTACATTTGCAATAATTAAAATGCTCAACAGTCATAACTTTTTTTGTTACTTTAAGAGTAAGTACGTCATTATTATAACACAAAACTGCGTCATAACATTGGAACAAGCATATCAATCTCAAAATAACAATGACATCACGTTTTGATGCAAAAAAAAGTATATCTGTGACAATTTCTCTTTGAGTTATTAGTTCTAAACAAGTCTCGTAGTGCAATGTTAATGTACATTATGGATTACACGTGGGAGCAAATACGCCATGCATATACATAAGCGAAACGGCCGATGAAGGCGAGCTCGCTTCCCCGGATGAATAACGCGCGGTCTCTGCACAGGCGGACCTGTCGTGCACTCTGTGTAAGTGCTCGCGCTGGACCTCAAATCCATATAGGTATTCACGCGTGCACATCGCTTTCGTGTACGTGTAATACGCGGCCCGTTCGCCCACACATCTCCCACGCGAACTCCCCATCTGTCTTTCTATCTATCTCTCTCACACTTTTTACTATCACAGTTTCCATCTCCGTTTCTCACATCACCTCTATCTCTTTCTTTTTTTTGCTTCTCTCGCTCGTACTTCACTTATAAGCAGTGCTGTACAAATATTTGATCAAATCACGTTACTTTTTCGGGCTTTCAATGGTAACCACGTGGTCGTGATACTTCATTCATCGGATTTTGTCGTCACCGATGAATCATCAGTATTTTGACGAAATTTGCAGACTTTTGGTATAAGAGATATGTTTGAGGTTTGATAACATGATCAAATATAGTATTTTTGTTATTAAAGCTAAATTGAATTAAAGTAAACTCTTTATGAGTGTAATTTCAGTAATGCTAACTTAATTCTATGACTTGAATTCGATATAAATGCAAGACTTAATTAATAGAAAATGATTTCTTTATAAAACGTGTACATTGAAAAATATCTTAATTACTGCACAGCTACGTTTCCATCAACAAACTTATAGTTTATGGTTGTTAAGTCAGTTCATTTGAATTATTTATGCCGCGAAAACCAGTAAATGTTCATTCGGTATCTTTAAATACGATATGGCAGTGATTATTTATCATGGATAAATTAGAATTAGCGGTTTTTTGTTCACTTTTTTTTCTCCTTTTTTCTTCTATTTCACTGAGAGATTGGATATAGTTAAGAAAGTATGAGTAATAATATGTATATTATATTTCGAGTACGAGTAGACAGTTTTGTTTATTAAAGAGTTATTATATATTGTAATTTATGGTAATAGGTTTTCAGTTTTTGCACTCGGGTAGTCAAGTCCTTTACATGTTGTCAAGATGTTTTTACTTACTTTGTTTTTCCTCAAACAAGGCACATGATGCTTCACATGCTTTATGTTGTTTCAAATCGGACAACACTAAAGCGTTTGTTAGTTTACTTATGACTCAGATTTTATGCTAACCATTGAAAATCGTTTTAATCGTTTAATCGTTTAATCGAATCGTTTTTAAGAATAAAGCTTTAATAAGGAGAATAATTTTCACTTTTTACTATTATCTACTTATTTTATAGTTTAAGATCATACGCTGAAATTTTGATTTTGTAAATCTCAAGTGATATTATCAATAAGTTTGATGAATGATTATGAATAGTAAATGATATTTTCTTAATTATCATTGCAGATACTGTTCCCACACAAATGAGCAGAAACCACAAACTCGATCGTGAGAAAATAACGTCGATCATGGTAAGTTATTAATTTATTTTGACAACCATTCATTGAAAAAATTTCTTCAATATAATATGCAATTAGTTGAAATGCCCTATAAGTGACATTTAGACGAATGAAGTAAATTAGTTTAGATTACTGCGAAAATGTTGCAATCAAATGTATTTATATATGTAATAATAATTTTTGTAATACAATTTTGCCATCTTTATATATATATATATATATATATATATTTGGAAAAATATTTGTCCATTAATTTCTTTGAATTGTTCTATTGAACACGGATTTACGTATCAAATATTTCGCAATGTCGATACCATATCTACATATATTTTTACAAAAGAGTTGGCAAATAGAAAATCGCAGAGGTATGAAAAACAGATAACGTTAGATAAAATCAGATAGTTTTCTATCGTTGAACGTAAGCATGATAGTACGGAGAAACCCATTGGTTCATTAGTTACTATAAAATATATTCAACGGTGATAATTCTTTCATGGATTAATTTCTGAACTTGTTTTACAAAATAAAAACATTCGTTAATCTGATAAGCAAAAATTATATTTCATTATCCAAACTAATGTAATTTAACTAAGTTAAATTATACATTATTCTTATTCATATATTTTATTCGCTGAAACAAACTAATTTACAATTTATTTTATTGAAATAAAATATATGCATAAAATAATTCGGTTAGTTTTATGAACAAAAATACATAAGTTGCCTAAGCGTTCCGGCACTGCACTTGCGACACTCGTCTGGTCGAGTTCATTCATTCGATCTGGCCGTTGATTAGTGCCTTCTTTCATTCACGACTCGATACATTTTGATTGCGTGGCGCGGTCACCGCGTACGCACGTTCTAGTAGAAAACTGCTTAGAAAATTGCAAAACAGAGACAGACAGGTCTATGCTACATTTTTTTGTCCTCTCACACACATAGACGCACTTCACATAGACAACCCTCGGACAATTTACACCCGAAGTATCTCCCGAAGTAGCTTTCTCACTTCCGGTTTTTAATCACTCTTTTTATATAGCACTTTTTATTTCCGGCCACACAACACAAGTCATGACAAGTTTTTTCTCCCCCGCATCGCGTGAATCAACATGTGAAAATGTTGTCACTTGATATATAAATAATCGAAAAAAAACCCCCCCGAGTAAAGTAGAGAGAAATGAGGAAAGAATGGAGAAAAAGAAACAAAAAGTAAAACGGCAAAATCGAGAACATTTTTATTCAACGAATCGTTACAAAAGATTGAGAACGATTAATTATCGTATAGTCATTAGTAACAAATTATCAGTCCGAACGATAAATCTGAATGGAACGTATATCACATAGTAAGAAGCGTTTACGTTATTTACGCTGGAAAATATAAATAATCGAGGGGAAAAATCCGTGAGGAAATACCAGATTCAGTAAAAGAATGGAGTTACAGTGTGTGATCAGACGGCGCCAAAGAAGATAAAATTTATCGAATGACACCTCCTTCGATATGACGTATTATTGAATGTACAACAATGGCAACAAGTGTTTTATGCCTCGATATATTTGTTTGAAACTATGCTTGAGTTAGTTGTCAAAACTTAAGAACATACTTTTTTTTATTAAAAAATAGTTTTTCTTTACGAATTATATAAGTTATTTATATAAATTTTTCATAAATAATATATAAAAATTTTATATAAAATATTTAATCTAAAATAAAACTATGACTGTAATTACTTTTTAGGTTAATTAATTTGTGATTAGAATACAAAAACGGTAAAGTAATGAATATAAAATGATAGTTTTGTTAGAAATAATATTTGCCTGAACTTTAACATTTTCTTCTTTAACATTAAAAGTGATATAAATGTTGAAATTCGGTGAATCCATTTAAGCGTCATAAATAATGCAGATTGTTTCAAAGAAAGTAATCTGATAAAAATGGACAAAGAAGAAGAGAAATGAAAAAAAGGAAGTCACATGAATTGATTGACGATTTGCAATCTATTGAAAAATGTCACCATTGAATAGCGCAACTGAATTAATCGTTGACAATTAATGGAAAGGAAATAATTAAACACAAATTATCAATGTAAAGTGATTGATGAGAATTCATTGGTAAACAACCAATGTGGAGAAATGATCTGCCATAACTAAAATGATAAATAATTGCGAAATCGGAAAAAGAATGAATGAAAAATTATCAGCTATTAATGTTCAACAAGACAAAATTAGTAAAAGAATGTACAATAATTGAAACAGAAACGTAAATGTATTGTTAACATAATTATAGTTTCAACGGAATTATTTCTGTATCATTTTTATATAAAATAATTGCACGAGAAGCTAAAAATAATATAACTTAAATGAATTATAAAAAATTACCATTTTATACCTTTTATCTTATAATTTTTTCATAATGACCTATATTTTATACTACGTTTTTTGTAATTATTTTTACTTTTCACGACAAAATTAATGAATATCCTGTTTATAATAAATTATTTAATCATTATCTTTTTTTAAACGTTATTTGTTCAAACAAATATTTAAAAAAATAATGTCCAACGGTAAAATCATATATTTTATGATCGATCAACACTTATCCATTATCTTTATTTAAGTATCTCCATTTGAAACAGATCTGTAACACTTTAAAATTGTGCGTCAACTTATACATTGAAATGTCATTGAGTTGAGTGCGTGTAAAATCATTTTAAATTCAAATAAACGTATCCGAGTGGGTCGCTGATGTTGTTCTTCACTCCAACAACATCGAATCACTGGCCCGATTCTCAAAAGTATACCCGAAGAAAACTTTCCAATCACTGAGTTGCAGTTGTAATCCAACCAACGCAGTCTCGTGTTAATCATTTCATTAAGGATTAGTCTTCGGTGTTTTCTGTCGCTACCGTTTTATTATCATGGTGTAATAAAATGCTCAATCATAATAAACCATTGTAACGGCTGCTGACTTCATTTCAAGAAACATACACGATGGATAAAATAGTTTAACAATAGTTTAACAAAATCACTTTTGAGACAATATATGAACGCAAATCCTAAAAAAGATGATTTTGATGTAGACAAACTCAAATACTAAAAATAATACTTTTCAAAATTGATGAAATCAATAATGAAACATATATTGCAATAAAAAAAATAATGTTAATGTTAGAAAATAACTGCATGAAATAAATTGAATATCTGATTATTATGCATCAACCATATTTTGATTATGACTAGCTGCTTTATACTAAAACCGCTCATTTATGCTAATTTCATTAGTTCTTCCACATAAATGTCGGAAATTATTTTTATTAATTCCTCGTAACTAACTCGTATAATTATCCTATAAATAACAAAAAACATTTCATTTATTCTAATTGTTGATTAAGCTTCAACCATAGCGACGGACATTATAAATGCAAACGCATTAAAAATTTGCTGCTTATGGGAAGCAAACGCCGGTTACTTTATGTACTCGCGTTAAATTTGCGAGAAACAAGTATGTCTATGATTTATAAAGTTTTCAAACACATTACTAAAGTTGTTGCTGCTTTTTTTCATAAATCGTCTTACGCGAATACTAATTGACTATTTCATGCTCGTACGAGCTTATCATATTTTCCGTTGATCGAAACAACATTTTCCATCCAGCAAGTTAAATTAGTTGGAAATTAAAATTTGTTCGATATCGTTTTAATTTATGCTGCCGTTAGCACTTTTGTTCCTCTTCTCATTTTATTTTATGCTAAGTTACAACATCTGCATTTTTTATTGCTAAACTCATTCTGCAAAAACCAGAATCGTTTACCGTTCGTCGATACATGGACTACTGAGATTTACCATGTTTCGATACCAAAGATTCAGTTCTTAATTGGATACATTGTTTTGAAGACAATTAGTATAAGATTTCTTAATTCAATCAAATTTATTTTGTTAAATAACACCTTATTTTTGTTTGTTATTATTTATTTTTTTTATTTATTTTTTTGTTTAATGTAAAAAAGATAAAACTTACCATTAATGTAGACCTCAGCGTTGACCAAAGTTTCTTCATCATCGGTATCTGGACTGAGGGATACCGGTGTAAAAACCATCGAATCCCTTGACCTCATTTTAATCACGTTAATTCTCGTACCGCGGTTTAGTTGAATAATAATAATAATGTTATTATAACATATTTCTTGTACATTCACCTTTCGGGACCTGAAATAAATGACCGTTCAATTAATTGACTTAAATTGTAATACATTTCTACAAACTAATAGACTATAACATAATTCACTGTGACAAATCGTAAAACAGATACAATTTTTCCTATTACCGGATCAAAAAGATTCAAAAATTGTTATCTAATATTTCAGTTCACTAAATTCTTGTAAATTTATATGCGTATATAAAAAACGGTAGCATAAAAAGTTTAAATTTAATTTTTGATCTTTAACTAAAGTAGAGCATAAAATGCGTTTTCAAAACCAGACTGATTTTGTTCCTTTTTTTTTTCGTTTTCTTCTACTTTTGTAACTAAAGTTAAAGATACCCCTTCCGGTCAAATCGTCGCGACGAACGTTCTTTTGTGCAAATAAAATAGTAACGATTAATCTGTTTTCCATTTGTGATTTAGTACGTCTGCTATGTTTCTACTGTTAAAACACTAGCACGAAGCAATGTCGGATAAGTGCCCTTGGCTAATATCCAACCCACTTTATAATCATTTGTCGGTTCTTCTTTGAGTGTCGAGGTTCCCATTCGACATTGCCCCTTGAAATTTGGTCAGCTCAAATATTAAAAAAATAATTGCGGTTAATATAATGATACATCTCAAAAGTCCATTATATCCATGAAATATCATTTCTACAAAAGTTGAAACAAAAGTAAATAATCATAATTACGAAACAGGTTTATCAACCGAAAAACATGCCTTTTTCATGTTTTATAAAAATTATTCTTTTTGCTTGATTTTTTAGTGGATTCACATTTTGAATTATATTTTTAGTTTCAACTATAGTAGTAATGACTTCAGTAAAGCAAATATTCTAAATATGACAGCAAAATGTATATTCAAAAGCTTCTCGGAATATTTAGATTATAATTTGACAAAGGATTGTTTAAAACAATGTCATTTATGTCTTAATGTTTCAACTTTGTGTACAAAAGACAAAAATAGGCTTGAATAAATAAGATTTAAATCCATTAGGGCAAAAAAAAGGAAGGTGTAATTGTCGAAAATCGGCCATTTACAAGCGCCCGACGGAACGTCTTTGCGGGGGGTCCAAAGAAGCGCATTAGTCTGGCACGCTTGAGAAGGAGCATTGCACTCCTCGCAAGCTCACTTCCCTCGAACTGAATTCGACTCTCGAGATTTCCCCCTCGCCGAAATGTGTCGAGAAATAAAAACAGATGAAACCTCCGCGTGTTCGCTGAAATTGATAAAAATCAACGATGACAATTTTTCGTCGCAAATACGTTTATGTAAAGGCGACATTTTCTACTTTGAACTTTCATTTAATTCAAACGCATTGAACGAATCGTTTCATAAAAGCAACGCAAAACTTACAAATATACTTTACAATTGTTTGAACAAAAATGAATTAATAAATTACAAATTATTTTTAATATTTTTATACATATATTTTATACATATTTTTATAACAAAATTTTCGTATTTTATTTGAATGAAAAACATGAATGAACACAGAATACAGATTCTCAGACGAAAGGTTGGCATTTATTTTGTCATTTGGTGTTCTAACTCTCGTTTCCAAACTTATCGATTACTCACAAACGTTGAATGTTAAAGAAAAATAAAGCAAAAAAAGAAGCAACATTCGTCCGCACTTTTCCTCGAGTATACATATACATATTTACATAGATCCGAGTCGTCGCGAAAATGCGCCTGTAGGACAAGCATTGCGCGAATGCATCTATTCTGAGCGGTGTGTCGTCTCTCGGCGAGACGGTAGACGTTGTTCTCCGAACCGAAGGATTCTACAAGAAATAAAGAAATGGAACAACGTCTATATAGACCGAAATCAGATTCGCCGTTTTCGAATCGTGAGATTTATCGTCTTTATATTCCGCGCCTCTTGTATGTGCGTTTTCTGACGTTCGTTTCAAAAGATTTATACGACTAAAGCTTATGTCACTCGTTTGCAAAATACTACATTTTTTTATATATGAGAAACAAAATGAAGTGAGTTTCAGTTTTGTTTGAATAAATACGATTTCTTCTTCTTGTATTGCTTTTATTCCGCTCTTTTCACATGAATATTTGGAAAACCGTCAGTTAAAAATGTTTTGGATGAAAAAAAGACACTGTTTTGAATTATAATTGGTAGCCTAATAATACTTGACTGCTTTGATATTTTTGAAAACTTCCTCGAAGCGAACCTCGAAATAGATGAGTGATCAGAAAATCCGACATCCTAGTCCAAGTCACTTGATCAGAATAATTTTTTCACGGCATAACAAATATTTCCGTTATCTAGATATTATATATATATTTATAATCATATTTACTAGAATTATAAGAATAAATAGAATGGAATGAAAAATCAAAGAATATATTTTTCAGGATCAGATATTAAAAAAAATACCAATAGCAATTTAAAGCAAATTTTGTGAGGAAAAAAGTTGTTTAAGTAAATTATACTATAAATATAGTAAATTTTTTATATAATGGTATAGGACTTTAAGGACCTGTAACTTTTGTTTCGTGTAATTTTAAATTTTAAATTTAACCAGATCAAGTAGTTGTTTGGAGATAAAGTTTGTTCAATTTAAGAACATCAATCAACAAAATAATCCATTTTGGACGATTTTAAAATGTGTTTATTGAATCACGCAGACCACCATTTAGACATATATGACTATAATCTTAGCAGGTCTTCAGTCACTGTCTAATTAACTACTTAAGAAACGGGTCACCGCAATACAGTTAAGCCCACATATGTAGTCGTCTATTGAAATGAGATCTAATTCATCAGTTTTTCCAAAACTATTACACGCTCACTTATCCCTCATTCTTGTTAGAATAGTCGGGCTGATTAAAGTCGACGGAAGTTGGAAAGGGACGAAAAGAATTTGCCTATTTATAGATTGCATTCTCTTCCCCATCGCCTGATTTAGCTCGTTAGTCAAATGTCTCGTTTTCTTTTTATCATTTTTGTTTGAGACCTCTTTTTCGCATCGTCACTTATTGTCTCCGCAAATTCCATTCAGAGGCGCCCCAAAGGAGGCGTTTGAATTTTTTACTTTCCATCCAATGCATTCGCAAAAACTTTGCAAGCTTTACGTGAATGTTTGATATCTTGAAATACGATCTCTGAATTCTGATGACAAACCTATATGGCAGTATTTTTATTCGCAAAATTAGACAACAAGATATGTAAAATGATTCAATATTTAAGATACATTGAAAAATAAATTATCATGTTATTATTATGTAAAATAATTAGTTGTATAATTTATGTAGCAAAGTAAAATTTAAACATTTATTTAAGGTAAATGGAATTTCAGCAAATGAACTGACACAATAAATGAGACCTAAATAAACACTTCCATAGTACTTCCGGTCTTTAATAATACTTATTTGATACAAAAACAGCCATTATCATATATGTCATAGTTAACTCTGTTCTTATCGTGCTTTTTTAAATACACAATATTATAAGAAAATGATTATAATTCAGTCAAAGTTTATTTTATAATAATACATTTCTACAATTAAAATAAAAATTATAATAAATGGCCTTTTTTTATTTCTCTTCATAACATGCCACTTTTCATTCCAGAATACACTCTAACTTTAAAACAATTTACACATAAATTATATCCCATATACACTACATCTCAAAAGAAAAAAAATAAATCATACTTCAAAAAAAAATCTTGGAACACTTCAGATGATTTAGAAAAAAAAGGTTAAAAAAATCTGTAGAATAGAGTAATAAAACAAAAAACAACATAAGAAATGAAACAGAATTATAAGTCTGCACTGACTCAAGAATGCCAGAATTGTTTGAGCGCGTGTCCTCATAAGGTAAGTAGCTGAAAAAAAGCTCCTTTGGGAATGGCTAGGAAGAGCTTGGGTGTTGGCAAAGGGCGATGTGTGGCGCACGATGAGGGATCCCTGGTGTAAAAATAGCGAGACCGAAGACTAAGGCGCGTGTCACCGACCATTGTGGGGATGCGGGGGCGACGGGGGTGCTAAAGCTAGGCGACGGAGCATCGCGACACTTCAAATTGAAGGGGAGGGGGCAAAAAATAAAAGCCAAAAAAAGTTTGAAATTTGTGGACCGGTAGTCGCACCGATCAGATTGAGGAAACGAGCTTCCGGCGATGAAATGTAAATTTTGTGTCATAGCATATTTGCATTTGAATGGTTATATCAAAAGAAACGATAATTACGTTGATGAAAATGAACATCATTAATATGACTGTTTGTTCCGTGAAAAATATAGATGATGTAAAAGAAGTATTATTTTGCATTCATTGGGAGGTATTTACTCTGTTAATTAAGGTTATAAATAATTTCAAAGACTAAATATATTTTACTCTTATTAATCAAAAGAAAGAAAGAAGAGCAAACTGGAAGCTCAGTTAAGCGTTGAATAAAATTTGTTTCATGTGCACTTGAGTCGTCGGAAGGAAATGCAAATGTGGTCTCAATTTGTTCATCTTGTTTTATTTGAAAAAGTATTTTTTATGGACGCGTCGGCGCGCGAATGATGTAATAAATTATCTGAGAATACTGAGTAGGTGCGGCATGAGGGTACATTGTAGAATACATCGTGCAAATGTACATGAGGATGGACTGGTAGAGCAAATCTCGCGAATCGTGAGTCTCGCGTACCATCATAGACATTTTCTCAGAAAGATGAGTTTATTAGTAATATACATAAATAATATATATGTATATACAACCTTAAATAAATATGTCATTAGCGAATGTATATCTAATATATTTATACACTCGGTTTCAATTTATATATATATAAAAAATTATAAAACATATAAATCATATCGTAAAATTTATATCGTGACTTAGAACGTGGTATATATTTTTATGCAAATTATATAAACTTTCAATTTAAAAACAAATTGAACGAAATAACTCTATGTATTCAACCACGAAAACCAATCAGGAAGTTTAATTTCTTTGCAAATCATTTGTACAGATTTATTTTCAGTACAAATTGTCAGTAAAATTTCGTTAGAATGTCTTAACCACAGTTGCAAATTATTAGATACATTTTGTGACAGAAAGGTACAATTGTTTATCACAAAATGTATTAAGATTATTACAGTAATTTCTAACAAATATTTAAAGAGTAAAATTGAAGTAAGTAATTGTTCAATAAAAAAAATGATTGTTCAAAACAATACAATTAAATGATTAATAAATGTTTAAAAAAGTAACATTTTCATGAAACATTTTAAAATTGTGTGAACAGTTCGTGCCATATATCAAATATTACGATCAAATATTGTAGAAAATGAAATGAAAAGTTAGTGAATTAAATACTATTAATCAAGTTTTTAATTTTCAAGATCCTGTAAAGCTTTAACTTCTTGAAAACCAAAACCCAGTACTCTTAAAAGCTATCGTAATTATTATTAAGCAAATTGCAATAACTCAGTCCAAAGAATACATAATTTGAAATTTAATAAACATTTAATGTTCTCTCCAAGTCTATTAAAACTTATTAAAATTTATTAACTGTTAAATTTATACTATTTAATTAAATTATAAACAACATATATTCTATTGAATAAATTAATAGATTATTTTTCTACTTTGGTGCACGAGTACATTAAACGTTCTCCAATAAAACTTTATGCCGATCGGCGCATGTATCTAACTAAACTTCAATCAGCTTTTAATGATACAAAATTTAAATAGTAATAAATTAATAGTAAAAAATTAATAGTAAAACTTAAATTTTTTGTAAAACATTTATAACAAGAAAACTTACCATTTAACAAATAATTATCCTCATATCTCACTAAATGAATCCCACAATCATCACTGTGAGAATGCAACAACAAAACGTAAAATAATATATTTATATAAATAAATCTAAACGATGCTTAAATGCATAAAATTGTTCTGACAATTAACGATATAAATAATTAATTTAAATATTATACGTGAATAATTAAAATAAAACTAATGGAAAATGGAAGCAAATGCAGGGCCCGCGGAGTTTCTTGCACGCTGATTGTCCGTGTTCACCGCCACTGCGATCGTCGACTCTAATAAGAAGACACTCCGCGACACACTCCAACAGACTAAGAGCGACTGCGACTTCTGACTCACGAGTTCACGATTGACGATCGAGATCATTTGAGATGCCGACCGAAACGATGATGCGCTCGTGCTCTTAATCCCTCAAAACTAGAGGAAGTTCATTTTTTCTCCCCATTTTTTATTTCACTATTTCACAGCTGTTTTAGTCTAAAACAGCAAAAAAAAATGATATACTATCCTAGAAGATCAGCTTATTTAAAATCCATCTATCATTTTGATAACTCGTGCTTTACTTCAAAATAATAATTAATAATTTGACAATTCTAAGATAAATATTATGTAAAATTTGTAAGGCATTATCATTATTTTATAAATAATACAATTATGCAACAAATTTAGTAGTTTTGAATGATTAATTGAGTTTAATTAATAATTAAGTTTGTTTATGAATAATATTGTTTTATTCAAAGAAAGTTTAGGAGTGTTTTTTTTTTAGTTTGAAAAAGTTTAGTTTTTGAAAGTTTTAATTAAGGAATGCATTTTATTTAAACAAATTATGTCATGTAAGTTTGTATATGATTTATATAATGTTTCCAAAAATACTTTGTAACTAAAATACTATTAAATTTATATCAACCCGAATATGGAATATGACTTTAATAGTGATGTGCATCCATAAATATGGATGCAGAAGATTAAACAAGCTTACATTTTTAACTTTTTTAAATCAGTTTAGTATTTTCAGTCAAAACTCCAATATTTGTAAATCATTTTCCATAATCACCCTCGACTTACATTTGAGGAAACCCTGCATAAAAATAACTACAGTAAAAACAATTTTGATATAAATGAATATATTTTTAACATAATGATTAAGTACAGTATTTATCAAATCAGATTACTTCAATTGGAATCTAAAATTATATGTTATACAAATATTAAATTTTACTTTGTAATTAATAATCATATTTTTTATTTGTTATTTCACTTTCTTTTAAAGTTAAAAAAAATAATGAAGTATTTTTATAATTAAATTTTGAATTTAAATAATCGTCATAAATTTAATACAATTTTTATATCGATATAAATTGAAATTATAAGAAATTTGTATTTTCAACTTCAAAGGCAAACTCGAAATATTTTGCAGAAATGACTATCAGAAATTCTTTGTCGTAAATTTTCAACTACAACTTTGTCTATTGTCGCGAATCTCCAAATTTGCATACATTAATACTAATATAAATGATTGCAGTGCAAAGGACGAGTCTTTATTTAACGAATATATATGCACATTAAGCAAAAGAAGTATCACAAAAAAAGGTGCTAGCAAAAAATGTATAATGGCTGCGTTTGAAGCAAAGTGCCATTCCGAAGTTAGACTCGAAAATGGCCGCTTGTCTCAAATGTCCCGTGGGTTTGCTTGCCGGATTACAAGGGGATAAAAAGAAGATCACACTGTGTTCGCAGGGGGCTTTAACTTCGAAACATCAGTCGTCTTTTCTATACTTATTGTAGCTTTTATATAAAGAACCTGACGTCATATCTTTTTTCAATCTTATGCGAAACAATTTTTATTTGCACAAAAGAAGAATGCATTTTCTAGTTTTCGGAATCATTTTATACCTGAATTTAAATCAATTTGATAAATGTATATAATTTTGAAATTTGATATTAGATATCTGAAATTGATAATTAGAAAAAGTCACAGACCACTTAATAATATCATCTTTATTCAGTTCTTTCATAGGATACGGTAATAAATAAATTACTTTTTAAAAATCTTCACTGTATGTTTAGGTGTATAAATTGTACCACAAAAGCATTTGATAATCATAAATTAACATAACAAAAAAGTGGGAAATTTGAATTAGCTCCGTATTTAATGGATATTTCCTTTATTTTTATAATAAAAGTAGTATACATTGTATACAATTAAGGAACCATACTCATTTATAAATATAAAAAATGGTCATTTAATTTATTGCTTAAAATCAAATGGTTTTTTTTTTAATTTACAAAGATAATGAAATAATAAATAATGATATGTTATGATATTATTGCGATTGATTCACAGGACTGGTACTTCAAATATAATTTCCAAAATATATCTCAATATACAATTTTGTCAAATTCTCTTTACTCTTCAACTGAAATTACATAATTTTTAATACAAATTGCACTAGTACCAATCCCATATAATTAATCTTAAACCAAAAGCTAGAAAACTAGATAAAGCCATTTCTGATAATCGAAGTAAACCTTCTTCTTTCAGAAGAAGGCTGAAGCACGAAACTCTTTAGGAGTGATGCATGTCAATGAAGTTCTTCTTGTTTTTATAGATTGGACCCCAAGAGCCGTAGTCGGTCTTCGTGCTTTTATCACTTGAACGTGATGTATTTTGCCGAGAATCACTCGCGCACTTCTCCTTTCTGAAAAAATAAACATCACATAAATATTGAATTTATGGCAAATAATTAACGAATGTATTTTTAACATTAACTAAGTTATTTTCATGAAAAAGATTTAAACAAAAATTAAATTTTTTTTAAGTTTAAAGAAAAAGAAAGTTTTTTGATTCAGTTTTAAGATGTTTTTTTAGATTATATGGAGCGTTAAATTTCATATCCGATTTGAATAATTACCGGAATCGCGCTTTGTTTTTGTGAAAATTGTAACATTAGATATATATTTAACTCGAAAAGCACCAGAATATGTATCTTATGAGTTAAACGTGGATAAATCACTTGCAGGATAATATAAAATAATACAAGAAACCAATCAATAAATCACTGGTAATTCTGTCCAAAGATACACTTGGTATTAGCTCCGAAAAGCCAAAGCAAAAATAAATAAATCAACGGCATCCAAATATGTACGAGTGTTTGTGTACAGTTTGTATACAATTGACAAACAGTTTGTGCTTACTTCGATTGGTATGGCTCTGTGATTGTGGAACCTGGAGCGATTGTGTATCCCATCTTGAAATGTAGATTTTTTTTCGTCTTCTTCTTCTTCTTCCTTTGTGTTCAAGCAAAGAAATTTGACCTCTGTGGGGCCACTAGAATGATGATCCAAACTCGCTTGATTGCAAATCTGATTGCACAATCAAGCAAAAGAATACGAATTAATTCTCACAGAATACGAATTAATAATAAATAGGAACGGTAAATTTTACATTCTCGATAGAATTAATTAAGATGTCTTTTTCTCTTCTACTTACAATCTACGGTACGTGATGTAAATGAACAAGAACTAATAGTTCCAAGTAGTTTCCAGCGTTTCCTCGGCGACTACCTTTTCGAGTTCGAAGATTTTTTGCAAGTCTGAAAAAGAATGAATTTTATTGTTCAGTCATATTTTGAATTGTCTTTATTTTTATTTATTTCACAAAATTGCGAAAAACTCGTATTACCTGACGCTCGGGAAGAATTTTGGAAAACTGCCTTCGCAATAGAAAAGCTTGCACCTCATGGACACATAGATTTTGCACTAACGGTATTTAATCAAACAAAACTCGAAATAATAATTAGCGTTGAAAATGTATAATAATACACTGTAGAATTTGAGTTTTCGGCTGACTATTTTGTGTGTAAATTGACTAATCAAGCCTAAACTTGATTCTAGAAGTGACAAAATTAATCACGATGCCTGAATAAAACTGGTACCGATACGTGGATTCTCCGGCTTTTACGTTCTCCAAGATTCCCTCTCTTATTTATTCAATTTCTGCGCAAAGTGGGGATTCGATTAATATTGATCACTATGAATAAATTATTTTTTATACTACTGATTGTTAACCTTACATATTAAATTTTACAATTAGACGATATGAATATTATCGAAAAGATTCAATTAAGGTTAATCAAAAGTTTACATTTTGACTATTCTTTGAATGCATTTTGCCAAAAAAATATACATTTAGATTGTATCGTAGACATGATGGCGTGCGGATGGTCACGTATTCAAGTTTTTTATTATAAAAACGCGTGAATCATCCAAATGTAAATCATCTATTGTGTTTACAAATTATCAATATAGTCATGGGTTGATATAAAATCGCCACTTTAGTTTTAAAAGGAACAACATTGTGGACTTTATCTGCTTAAAATGTTATAATAAAAATAAGGCGAAAGATTATTTTTTGGGGGGAAACAAAAAGGCAACATTTTGTTTGGTGAGAATGATAAAATGGCAAGGATATAATGGAAATTTTGTAGAAAGAAAATATGGAAAAAATTTTTTTCTTCCATAAGTCGAAGGTGCCATTTTATAACAAGAAGACATTCTTCGATTCCCTGACGACATAGCAACCGAAGTTGCATCAGATTCTTGTTTACCATATTTTTTCGTTAGTGCATCGAAGCATATGGTTTCAAAGTTTTCACAAAAAGGACGTATTATATCAAAAAATTCTCTTTTCCAGGTTAGCAGAAACTATACTTGTCTGTAGTATTAAAAGCAGTACATTTAATTCACTTTTAACATAATTATTGTAGTTAGCTTGATGATTTAGTTACTTGTTTAGAGTAGTAATGTAAATGTTAATTAGATAAAAGCAATTATTTATATAAATTGTACAGCTTTTCCTCTGAAATCATCTTACGTAAAGAACAGCAGTTCAATGACGTAGGAAAACGCTAATCTGTTCATAAAATCTGTAAACATAAAATGTTCAAAAGAACGGATTTTTTAATAATCTTTGAATGCAATTATTGTGCTAATCAAGTAGGACGACGTGGTAAAACACTTTTAGTCAATAATTCTAATACAAATTCAACTTGGAATCAATATTATATTATTTTGGTAAACCATATATTATTTATTATTAGTTAGTATTAAAATAGAAATAATTTATATGTACCTAATAGTAAAATATTTTTAAAAAATTATATGGTGTTTAAAATAAATACTTTATTTAAAATGCAATTCATTAAAATAGAATCCTTTTAGATATATTTTAAAACTTTGCATTTATTTCGTTAAATATAATTGTTTCAATTTTGGAATTACGCTTTGCAAATGTCAAATTTTTAATCTAATATTTCAATTTTAATTATGTATTAGTCATAATTAGAATGGATGTTACTTTAAAATAACGTAACAAAAATAAATAAAAAAAATAATAACAATTCAATTTACGTCTTTTGAAATATCCTTTTTTCTACTAAATTACCAATCCCAGTATATTTTAACACTCAGACGGTGATACGACAAAATGAAGCTTTCTTATTATACAGAATAAGGGACTCATTATTTATGATCACTAAAGTGCAAGTAGGATCGTACTTTTTCTTCACATGTATATAATACGAAAGTAGTTTCTCCTGCGTCATTTTTAAATTTAGCCATAGGCGGCAAACGTGCCACAACCAAAAGCTTCAATTCGAACAAATAAAGTAGCAGGAAGTCGGTGGAACGTTGCGAGAATATTGCACAAGACATCACCCCCAGCAGAGTCGAAAAAATGCGCGCTATATTTTCTGTAAAAGCTCCTTTTTCTTCCATTTTTCCTTCAAATAAAAAGTCTATTATCTCAAATTTGCAATTAAATAATACATATTAATAAACATTTTGTCAGATTTATATTATTAAGCAATGATTTAAATATTTTCCTTTGTTCGGGGATATTTTTAGCGGAGTTAACTTTTATCTTTCAAATTTTTTGTGTGGTATTAACCGTTTCGCGAGCAAACAGTTTTCGTTGCATGATTATCATTCAAATTCAAGCGAAAAACCGTCGATTTCACAACGTAGCATAAAATACTAATTTATTCGCGCATAAATAATTACACGTATTAATTATACGCAAATTTCTTGCAACTTGCGAAAAAAATCTTTCTTCGTCAATTCATGACGTTTAAATGTCCGCGATTTAATCATACGAACAAAAATGTTAACTGACGCGCGGACCGTACTGTAAATTTCAATTAATCTTGAATGAATTATATCATTTTTTATCAAAACTCAACTGTATACAGTTGAGTTTTTGTAGTTGAATTCCAATCTATCCTAGGTTTGATTTTGAGTTTATGCATAGATTACATACATTGTACTTTTTAAAAAGGTTTTTCTACACTAAGAAAAATAACTTACAATAAATTACTCTTTTAACCAGTAACTTGACCACAGAATTCCCATTAACCGAATAAATTCTGTCAAAAACTGGAAAATTTACTGTCTGAACACAAATTTTTATTGACTTTTTCAAGAATTTTTGTCCATGAAAGGAAAATATTTACTGTTTTTAACAGGAACTTTCATGTTAATGGGAATTCTGTGGTCAAGTTACTGTTTAAACAGTAATTTATTGTAAGTTATTTTTCTTAGTGTATATTATTAATATATATAATATATATGAATGTATATATAAATAAATACAAATAAATAATAAAATAAAACTTTAATATAATTTGTGTTAAAAACTTCTAAAAAATAACTAATAAAATCAACTATACCAGATTATATCATACACTAAAGAAATATATACTCAAGATATTTGATATAAATTTTTACTTAAAATAATACCAATGATGAAATATAAAAAAATATATAAGCGCACATTTTAATATGAAAGATAGTAAAATTAGATGTAAAAATATTATTTTTCATGAGTACTTACACTAAACATTGCTACATTTCATATCTAATTTTACTATGTTTCATATTAAAATGTGTTTGTTTTCCTTTATATTCCATAATTGGTATTTTTGTAGTAAATATTCATATCAAATGTCTCTGAGTGTATCATTTCACTCCTGGCATAAAATACTTTAATATTTGCGCGTTTCATCAAATAAATGATTCTTTTCTGTGACATAATAACATTTATGTCAGTCTAAACTTTAACTTTAATTACTTTCATTAGCTTATATTGGTCACTTTTGAGTCGAATCTTCCAGCCCAGTGCACCACTCTAATTTAATTGAATCGTTTATTCAGTTTGCGGCGCTTAGTCCGTTTACTTTGGCGTGAACGCAATGAGCACCTTTCAGATTTTATTTAAAGTTTGCTTTTTCACTACTTTATATAATTTATCAAAAGTCCAGTACTTTAAAAATATAATATCACTTTGCTTCATATTAGTTATATTTTTTTAGTTATATTATAATTATAAAACAAAATGATTTTTGCATCATTAAATATATTAATTTATTTATACTAAGAAATATTTCGATCAATTATATTTTTTGCGTCTGAAACGCTGTTACAGAGTAACGTTTCTGATTGACATTTGCTCCAAATCAGTGTACTGACGAGATTGGTTTCTAAACAACCATGATCCATCCCCAGGCATTTAGAATTTACCGAAAACATGGTGAGAAAATCGACGTTTAGCAAATTAACCTGCCCAGTGTACACATTATACAGTCACATATAGAAATACCATTGCACGTAGTTCAAAGTAAACTTGTTTAAACAAAACAAAATATTAAACGCAAAACAAAATCTTTTACATTTAACGAATAAATAATTATATTCCAACTATAAAAATGTGATGAAAAGTTTATATAAATAAATTGTCATGATCATAAATTTTTTAACAAAATCTAATAAAAAATAATAAATAAAGATAATAAATATATTTGCAAATTGAGTGCAGGTGTTATTCATTCTTTATTGTTTCTACTTAACTTTGTTTTTTATTCATTTTATCCTTCTCATTCAATTCAACATTTTATTCCTTTTTCCACACAACTTTGGCAATAAAGAACTTCTGTAGTTGTGGTCGCTAAACCCTCCTTATTGACACCTGCACTCGCAGCTGGAACATCATCAGAAACAACTTCCCGCTGATGTATATTTGCAACGACGATGCTGCACTTAGTTTCCTGATTTGGAAACAAGACATGTTGCGAATGTAATTATAAAGCACAATTTTTTGTTTAACCTCCGAGCAGGTTTAGTACTTTCATTGCAAAAGAATTGATAGAATATAAATTAAACACTATAACTCACAATTTTATCGGTAATTGAATCGACGATTATTTTTGCCTTCATTTTGCTTTTAATATAATAATGCTAAAAAAAGATATATTTTATGATCATCTTTTATCATAAAACAGAAAAACTTATTAACATAAAATCTAATATATGTTTAATTGAGTGTATTAATTATGTTTGCCAGACATTTTGTTGCAAATTTTTATTACAATTTTTAATGTCTACTAATAAGATTTGTATGCATATATAATTTCATACATTTTACAAGATTTATTAGATTTAAATTGTTGCACGACTTTTCTAATTAACACATTTTCTATAAAATGGTAGACTTTATTAGCAATTTATGTCAATAATTTTTTGTGTCTTAATTATTTAATTGAGAAATTAATAAATTTTATCACATTACACGTAAATTTGTTTTTTTACTCGCTGCAGATAAATTGGAAAATGATAATTCATGTACACATAATTTTGAACGTTTAATTAAAATAAAGTAAAATTTCACATATTTTATATAAAAATAAAATGATAAAGTACGTTTCTTATCATCATTTAGTAAGTGTCATTAATTTATTTTATTTAGAAAAAATGTCTAATGAAAAACGCATAGACATAGAATATATAATGTCTATGGAAAAACGTGATTATAAAGTTTTCGCATTAACTCAAAGATTACACAAAAATTATTATTCACAACTAGAGTTTATTAATAAATAATTATATACCAAAAAATGATACTAATTTCAAAATTATAAATGTATTATTTTCATTGAAATGATACAAATGTATCATTTTATTTTACCAACAAATGGTAATTTTGAGAGTATTATGTTACGCTGAATGAACACATAAAAATATTCAAAACTACAACATTTTTCAAAATGACAACATTTGCTTTCGACGCTATGTGTTTTCTTAATGAAAATCATTCATTTCAATATCATTTCAGCACAATGACGATTCGGCAATGTATACTTTCATTTGTTCATTTTCTCTATTTCACTTCAATACTCTGTTGAAAAGAAGGACACAACAGTATGAGTAACATCTACATAATGCACGCGACTTAAAGCTTTGTAAACGAAAAATTGATAAAGACACAACATAGCAGACCAAGTAATGTCAAGTTTCTGTCAATGTTTGTTAAAGTCCCATTTTTAAGTCGGAAAATATACCAACAAATATAGTGACAAATATATCACGAAAAGAATTTTAAAGATGATTTAATTTTTTGTTCTTTATATATACAATAATTTACATTTGTGTTTTACATATTATATACATTTATAATTATTATAATCTAACCTAAATATATACGAATGTTACAAAGCTTGTAAACAGAGTAGTTTTGTAATAAGTATATTTAATAATATATAACAATAATTGAAATATACACAAAACAAAATAAACTAAAGATTGCAAAAATGAATGTTGTGAATGCTTTAAAAATGTATATTACAAAAATGACGGAGGAAAGTGGACCGGGAATGAAAGTCATTTTAATGGATAAACAAACGGTAACATATTTATTTTGTTATTCCAATAAAATTCTATTGATTTATCTATTCTATCTATCTAATAATATTCTATTTATTTATTTATATTAATTAATTATTAAATTCTATTAATATATCCTTCTATTAATCAATTAAAATGCAAGCATAAATATTATTTCACAAGTTTATATATAATATTAATGAACATAATTAAAATATATATTTTTAATGTAAAAGTTGTAAAACTGATTATAAAATATTTCATTTTCCAGACAAGTATTATCAGTTTAGTTTATAGTCAGTCAGATATTTTAATGAAGGAAGTGTATTTATTTGAAAGAATTGATGCTGCAGTAAGAGGTGAAGGTTTAAAGCACATGAAATGTATAGTTTTTATTAGACCAACAGAAGACAATATCAATTTGTTATGCAATGAATTAAGAAATCCACGATATGGAATATATTATATTTGTAAGTATTACATCTATTACTTATGTGATATATTATTCATAAATAAAATAACATATTGTATCATTCATTTTTGCAGATTTCAGTAATCTTATTCCTACAACAGATATAAAATTATTAGCTGAAAGTGATGAACAAGAACTAGTCAGAGAAGTTCATGAATTTTATGCCGATTATTTAGCCATAAGTCCACATTTATTCTCTCTTGGAATAAGTAAATGTTGTCAAGGTGAATAATATTTTGTTCTATACATTTCGTTTACACAAATTTGTATAACTAAAACAATAAAATGCAATTTTTGTAGGGAATAAATGGAATTTTGAACACTTCACCAGAGCAGTTCAGGGAATAATTGCAGTTTTATTGTCATTAAATAAATGCCCGTATATTCGTTATCAAGGAACATCCAAGATGGCAAAAGAGCTTGCCGATAAAGTTCGCGAATTAATTAACAAAAATGAAAATTCTTTCAAATTCTCCAAACAAGAATCTGATCCAATTTTATTAATTCTCGATAGAAGAGACGATCCTGTAACGCCGCTGTTAAATCAGTGGACTTATCAGGCAATGGTTCACGAATTATTAACTATTAATAATAATCGAGTCGATTTGTCACACGTTCCAAACATTTCCAAAGAATTAAAAGAAGTCGTATTAAGTGCCCAGCACGACGAATTTTATGCTAAAGTAAGTAAATGTTACAAAAATGATATACATAATAGTTCAATTTAATGTCATTATAATTAAATTATACGTCTATTTTTAGAATCTTTATAGTAATTTTGGAGAAATTGGTCAAACAATACAAGACCTGATGAAAGAATTTCAAAAGAATGCAAAGAAGCATCAAAAAGTCGAAAGTATAGCCGACATGAAGAACTTTGTTGAAACTTATCCGTTGTTTAAAAAAATGTCAGGCACAGTTGCTAAGCACATGAATGTTATCAGCGAACTTTCGAATATGATTTCAAAGTATAATTTGTTAGAAGTTTCAGAACTCGAACAAGAATTGGCATGCCACAGTGATCATTCCGCTCAAGTAATTATATATATTATAAACATTAAAGTGCAAATATTTAGAATCAAATACATTTACTGTGCATAATAATGTAATTTTAATATTTATATTTTACATTTTATTTTGAATAAAGCTCGAAAGGATCAAAAAACTGTTAAATAACGAGAACGTAAGAGATTTGGATGCAACACGATTGGTGCTACTGTACACTCTTCATTATGAGAAGAATTCTAACAATGAAATCGACGTATTGCTGAATCTGTTGCAAAAACGAGGAGCACCCGAGAAATATATCGACGTAAAAAACTTTATAGATTTGTTCATTTATTTGTATAATATGTTCTTACAATAATAATGAACGTATCTTTTTTCTTTAGCTTGTTTCTAATATAATTGAATATACTGGAGTGAATTCAAGACAAAGTAATTTATTTGATCGAGAAGCGGTTGCAAAAATAACGAAAAAACTGTTTAAAGGGTTGAGTGGAGTTGATAATATTTATACGCAACACACTCCTCTAATGACAATGATCTTAGAAGATTTAATAAAGGGTAAATTAAGTACACAAAATTTTCCTTATCTTGGAAATGTAGAAATGCCGAAAAGGTAATATAATAAATAATTTGTTATAAGATTGGTTTAATTAAATAAAAATTATAATAATAGGCAATTAAATTATGTTCTTTGTTTAGGCCTCAGGATATAATTGTTTTCATGATTGGAGGAACAACCTATGAGGAAAGTTTAAACGTTCACAATTTAAATAAACAATATCCAGGAATACAAATAGTTCTCGGTGGTACGACAGTGCACAATTTTGAAAGTTTTATCGAAGAAATTAAGGCTGCAGCAACTGGTATTGTTTCGAGGTACAGACCTAAACAAAGAAAAGAAAATCGAACATTCCTACAGAAATAAATACTCAATTTATTGAAAATAATACGATAAATATGTTACATCAAACATTAAGCAATTGTATATATTATATAAAACAGTTAACATTTAACATTTAATAAAAAAGGAAAAAAATAAACAAAATAAAGAGTATTGAATAATCTGAAAATATATTAGTCGCAATATTTGAGTAAAGAAACAAGATTCGCCTATTTAAAATATATTTATTGCATATAAAACAGAGATCATTAATTAATTTTTTTAATTATCGTTAATCGTCTTCTTCCTCTATGTAATCCAGTGTATCATCATCTAGTGTATTATCTTTACTCCATACCTTAAACAAAATATAAAAAATGTATTAAAATTTATTCATAATTCATTGACATGTTTTTAAGTGGGAAATGTATCATTTCTTTAATACTTTATTGCTTTATGTTTGTATAATATAATATTTTATATATATTTATATATATTTATATATATATTTTATAATATAATATTTTTTATACGGACATTTTCAGGCTTATTTTTTGAATTAAATTTAATTACTCTATACAGTTATTAATACATATTTTAAATTTACTTTCTTATAATTATAGTAAATTTATTATATTATTATTGTTGTACTTAATATATAATTCGGGAATGTTTGAATGAAACATAAGGGAACAATAAAATCCATCATCAACTGCATATTAAAATGTAACAATTTAATCGTTGTTTTTATACGCTGACTAGTACATAACAATTATTACAAATTGTATAACAATTTGTCAACAATCTTTTATTTTTCCTTTTTTTATACTTTTTTGTCTTTCTTTCTCTCTCTTTATTTTATTCGTAACCTTTGAATTCGTCTAAGAAATATCTTACGTTGTACCTGCACAATACCCGTCGTCAGAGCAAATCCCATCATTACGGCAGTGGCAAATAGGCCCGCGAGAATTTGGTCTCGTCGTTTGTTGGGAAAATCAGAATTTTGTTGATTCATCATCTTCTCGGAGTTGTGTTTCTCATAATTTTGATAATCACTCTCAAAGTATTTTTGCGTTATTTGTGTGACAAAGCGTACCAAATTCGTGCAACCCTTCACATGATTTTGTAGCGCGTTATGTTGTAATTTCAGAAGTGGCGCAATATATGAATAAACTATTGCGTCTAGCGTACTGGGATTAGAACCAAAAAAGTATCGGGATTCGCCGAGTCTCGTACTCAACAGTGTTAAACATTTTTGTGCGCGAGAAAAAAGCTATAAAATGTTCAAATTAAAATCAAAATTAATTCATTCAATAGATATTTTTATACGTATTTAAGTTTAAAATAATTTCAGATCTTACATGAGTTTCTAAATCTTGATAATTATTACAATCTAGTGGAAAAAGACACTCCATTAAGGATTTAGCTCTGTTTTCATACTTTCCAGGATAATAAAAATTCAGAGGAAATGGCAGTGCTTTTGCGTACCAAGGCCTGATTACATCATTCAAGTTCCTTGGTTCTACCCACCTTTTTTAACAAAAATAAGATTTGCTTAATAATTATATCTACTAATATTTTACATCGAGGAAATAATTATCATAATAATTACCATATATACTGCATCGCAGGATAGAGTTGATCTTTCAACATATTCTCGTAAGCAATAATATCCGCACATTGCTTTCGACTTAATCCAAAATCTAGGCAGTCATTTTTACTCCGGAAGTAAGCTAAAATGTCTTTAACATTTGCTACGGTATCTTTATTGGTTCGTAATACAGGAAGTGCGCCTGTTGGCGATCTAAATGGATTATTTGTGGCTTTAACTTTAATTGGTATATTACAGAATTTTGTGTAAACCTAAAACAAATGAAAATTCAAATTAATTGTATATACAACAAATATTTAATACTATTTTTTATTATAAAATAATATTGATTAATAATCTTTAATTTGAAAAATAATATTTATGTTTATGGTATATTTCATTGTAATTTTAAATTGATAAATAATGTAACATATCACTGCAACATGACTATATAAAAATGACAAATGTTATACTTTCGTTTAACAAGTCTTAAAGAAGCAAAGTTTTTATTTTTTATTTTAATTTTTAATAAAGTATTTTATTGAATGTTTAACATACCAACACTTGTAAACAATCGGTGTCAATTGATGGTAAACCCCAATCACCTTTCCATATTTCTAATTGATACGATAAATTTTCACCCATCACAGTAATCTTAATTTACAATAGATCGTTTGGTTAGTTCGTCACTCGTGGTACAATTATTTCATGAACTTTATTCAAGTTCACCATGTACATTAGTTAATCAATGCGTAATCTTAGAGGTTATATTGACGAAAAGTTTCATTCTCACGACTTCACGAAATGCCCCCTCGAAGATATTAATGATTTACAAGAATACTCATCTTTGATATCTTCTTTTTATTTTACCGAAAACACAGTTGTGATCTTGTGATCGCCGAACCAATCATATACATTTGATTTCTTTTGTATTTTTCACTAGAACAAATTTTATTGGTTGATGATCAAAGTAGTTCTTATCAAATTTTAATCAAAAAACTATCCTACTAAAAATACATGCAAAACTATTTTACACGTGGAATATATGTAAATTTAATGTATATTTCACATTTATTAGATGAAACGTAGATTTTATATAGAATTCAAAACTGATTTCTTTATTTATATATACACAATATCTACGTATTATCTACGTAAAATCAGTTTTCGGCAAAATCCAATTATTATTATTTATTAACAAATAGATGTGAAAAATGATATGACTTGTCTAGTCAATTATCTCTTTCTATTTTGCAATGCGCATGCGCAACATTTTACTTGACACATGAAACGAACGACAGAAATTCCCTAGATCTCAGCCATTTCGCGCAGGAAATATTGATATCACAGGAGCATACATTCACATTCAGGTCATTTCAGTATATTACATTGTACTGCAGTTATCCTCAACGTTATTGTACGTTCGTATTCTTAAAAATACATTATTAACATTCAGCGACAGCAATTAATAACATTCAATCAAACGATTAATAATTCATACAAACACGATTAACTTAATCATCATCTTTTACACGCAAAACTGTTGTGGTTATCTCACGACATTGCAAAGTGTTCATGATTTGGATGAAATTACTCATTGCTTTATAAAAGTCATTTTTTAATGACACATGTTTATTGATACACATTTTTGATAATTCAGTTATAAAGTAAAATTTCATATCTTATTGAATCTCCATTTATTACATGTCAAAAGTTATGTTCAAGTTATAATAAACATATTTGTCTTTTACAGATAAATCTACACCTTTACCACACAAAAAATATAAATCAAAATCATGAAATTAGTGTCGCATCAATGTACTGTCAAGTAAGTGTCAACGTACAAATTAATCAAATTTAAATTTGTTGGTTTTGTTTCTCTGATATTTTTATTTAATATTTTTTTTGACCTTCTGTTCTTTAATAATTACAGTCATCCATGGGAAACAGTATGCTATGCCCAACTTCGAAAATATCCAAATCCAGTGACAACTTCTGTCATTGGCACCGATGTCATCGACAGAAAAGTAAAGGATGGAATTTTGCACACACATAGATTAATATCCAGCAATTGGCTTTTCCCTGACTGGGTGCAAGGAGTGAGTTTAAAACAGTGCCACATTTTTACACTTAACCTCTACATTTAGAATCGTCATATTTCAATGCTTGTTTTTCATATTTTGACTAATCATATTATTTTATTCTATTTATTTATCATTTCTTGATGCTGGTGTACTTATTTAAGATAGACTTTTGCATAATTAATTTGTAAAATTGATTTTGTAATACTTGTTATATATAACAAAACACAATGCAATAATGCAGGATAAACATTATGTAATGACAGTTCTTTTGTGCAATAATCATCATTATAGATCATTTACACTTGCGTCACTGTATGTGATTTTGTAGAATCTCAAAGGGTGTAAATTCATTTTTATTCTTTGCTAATAGATTTTAACTTATGTGATCTTTGAACTAGTCGCATGCCTGATTTAACTTTCATTCACTTGATTCATTTGATGTCATGTGATTAAGTGATTTTTGTTCTTTATTTCTTTCTTTCTTTTTTTTCAAAGTCATTTTTTTCAAAAATAACAAATTTATAGTAATAAGAATTGTGAATTTGAATTCAAAAAAAGACATTGAATTATTGCATAGAAAAATGCATCTTGTTACAAAATAAAAATTTGCAGATAACTTCTTATCTTTTGCAATAACGAATACTGTATAGTATCTAATAAAAATGTTTAATTGAAATTCAATACCTATGTTGCATGTCTTTATGCAATTAATTGTTATTAATTAAGAAATTTATTAGAAATTCAATTTATACTAAATTTTATATTTAACATTTTTCTCATAATTTAATATATATTCATATGTGAGTAAGCAAATTCTATAAGTATATGTTTAGTTATGATATAATTTGAAATATATGATAATTAATATTAATGCAATTAAATAATTCACAATATTGAGATACTCATTTGTTTAAATATTTTCTTATCATTCATTAACTGCTCAAACTTTATTTCTATTGATTATATAATATAGAATTATTTATAAAACTTCGTTAATAGATGTGAAATATAAAATAGTAAAGTTTCTTTTTATTTCTTGTCTTTATATTATTATTAATAATATATATTGTAAAATACATGTCCATACTGTAATTATTTATTAAGCAATGAAATATTTTAGTTCAATATGTTGTAAATATTATATCTATATTGATTTGAAATGAAAAATTTAATAAATATTCTAGCAGCGTCACTTGAAAATTCTCCAATGTTTCTATAACTAATATTACAAATTGATGTAAATCATTTCATAAGTCTCTATATTACTTTTGAACAACTCCTGATCTGCTTATAAGGTTTAAGGTTTAAAGATGAAATATTATTTAATATTTTACATAAGCTAGTATAAAATTTCTATTAATGCGACTTTGTAAGTATTCTGTATTTTAATTAATATTCATTATTTCCATTAAAAAATTAACAAAATGCATGAACACTGTCATAATTATTACGTTATTATGAATAATATTTTTAAATAATTTTGCTGTTTTATAGATAATTGGTTCTTCCACTATTTCTTATGCCAGTGAACACAGTGAAGTTGACGCAAAAAATCGAAGTATGGTCTTGAAAACAAAAAATGTAAGTAGAATTTTTTATTTTTGAATTTAAAGTTTAATTCTCAATGAAAAACAAATTTGAATGTATGTTAACAATTTTCACAATTGTTTTAAAATAGAAACATGGTATCTGTTTTGAATTTAATCATTTAATATCTATTAATAATTTTTGAGGTCACGTTGTTAAATACCGTATTCTATTGCCAAATAAAATAAAAGTTACGATACGATTATTTTTAATATTACATTATATTAATGAATATATCGAAGCAAAAAATTATTTCGTTTGTCAAATATATATTTATATATTTTTAAAGATACATTATTTTTAGTATTTGCAAAGTATATTAAATTAACATTTTTTTCCAGATCTCATTTGACAACTACATGGATGTTGATGAAACGTTAAGTTACAAACCTGATCCTAATGATGCAAACAAGACTCTTTTAACACAGGAAATTGTTGTAAAAGTACGAGGTGTACTTTTTACAAGCTATATGGAGGAACTTTTATCGTCGAAACTCGCATTTAATGCTGAACAGGTAGGATTTTTTTAAATGTAATTTCTAATATTATTTAAAACTATGATTTAAATTATAAACGTTAAATTGTTTCTCAATATTCAGGGACGTCGTGCATTACATTGGGTAATAGACAAATTGCCAAATATATATACAAATGGTGCAACAACCTCTACGGCAAAATCGACAGATGATGTGTTAAGCCGGACGGGGAAGCAGATTGACGACTTCACCGAAAAAACGCGAAAGAGTATGCAAAGTGCGGCGAAGATATCCCTTGATGAAATTCAAAATTTCGCAACACCTTCAACGTCACAATCCATGCCCTAAAAATAAAACAAATATCGCACGCTAGCTTCATTTTAAAGGTGAAATATCGAATTATAAATTGAAATTTACGTAAATTTATTTCTTATAAATTTATATAAAATAATGATTCAGACAATGCATCAGAAGTAAAATTACGTTCATTTTGATATATAATTCATATATATTTCACCCTTAATAACAAAAACTTAACTAAAATTCACTGTCGTTTATCTATAAAATCATTTTCTACAATCATTTAACAACAATTTGAGAAAACAAAATTCCTTATATCTTTAACTTAATTTCCTTTCGTTTATCGGATTTTCCTTTAATTTACCTTATTTGCGATTAAGTTGCAATATTTACCCACATTCGACGTTGCTCAGTGAGTAACGCATTTTGTTTTGACAGGAAAATACACTGGCTGATAAATCGAAATTTAGATTTTCTTTTTCATGCGCTGGAAATAATTACAATTTAATTTAATATTAAAAAGAATAATACAAAAAAATGTTATGTGTTGTGTAAATAGAATTATACATATAATGTGTAATTCTATTTTTATGACTGTTATTGTTTAATATTATACTAAATTTGATATATTTTTTGATTAATGATACTTTTTCATATTTAAATTGTATAACTAATAAAATATGTAATGACTTTACAAAAAATTGGGGACAAGAACTGTAAAATTGATGACAAGAACAAAAATAAAAGTTAAACTTGGTAACCTTATTTTGATTCATCAACAAGTGTAATTGTATTGAAATTAGGGTCTGATAATGAAGCTTAAATATTGAATAACCAATTTCAATATTTATACTTAAAAAAGTAGTTTTATATCAAAATAATTGTTTTTATATAATTCTGTTACATATTGAATAAGTATTGACAATTATCTATATTGTAGATAAATTTGATATCCATAATCTTTTGACTTTATATAGTATATACCCATATATAAAAACATATAATTTATTATAACATAGATAGACAAATATTTTATGTAAATTTTCTATAAAAAGGATTGTATTATACAGTGTTGTGTTAATACTTATCAGATCCTAATGAATTATGTTTCATGGAAAAACGCGTCTGTAAGTTAGAATATCCATTTTAAGTTTAATATTTTGTACATATGAAAAATGAAAAAAAATTGAAATATTTTTTTTCTTTTTTTTTAGACTGTTGTGATATTGTATTTTGATGAATGAAGATTGTGGATCGAATGTGAATCACTTTTCCTCAATAAGGAGAAAATATGATGCTTGGGGGACAAGACGAAATCGCGTTTTTCATGAAGGCAACAAAAGTAAATGCAAATCTGAGATTAATAAGTTCGTTATAACTCTAATCAGACGCATAACCCGATTTTGTAAATATTATACATTTAAATATGTATTTATTGTTTCATTAAAATAAAATGTAGTTTAGAAAATATATATTCGTCTTTTTTAAATCTATCTTTTTTAACAGTAGTGTTTTATTTTATTGTTGCATATGAATATATTTTTATAAACATTTACACGACCAAAAATATAAATGGTTTTAACAAATAAAGTCATTAATCAACTTTTAATTATAAATTTAGATTTACAAAATGGTTACATGTTTATTTTTTTTCTTCATGCCGCTAAGGAAACATCACAAAACGTTTATTATTTGTAAAATTACTTACATAAATTTTTTCTATACTTTTAACATTTGATGTAAGTACGGATTACATTATACAAAGTGGCGTTTGTTGAACGGATAATACACAATAACGGTAAAGTTACTTTATGCAATACAATTCTATAAAATGATGAACATTATTTAAGGTAAATAAAATAATAATTTAACAAATATTTGAAATAAGGAAAAGAAAGATTGGCAATGTTATAAGAAGCATTATAAACGTTTGTTATTTGTTTTCGCAAAATTTAGCACTGGCCTATATTTACAAGGTTTACCCATAGAAAAATATAATTATTTTGATTTTTAAGTATTATTCTAGTGCGCGCACTATCAAGTTATAATAATATAATATAATAATGATGATGATGATGATGATAGCAATAATAATAATTATCATAAAACGATAAGTTTTACAAAATGTTTAACAATAAAAATCAAAACATACATCAACTGCCATACTTCATAATACGCATTATTTATGGCACATACAAAAAACAAAAAACGTCTCACATTCATTGAAACACCGATATTTGATTTTTTTGCATTCACATATATACATGTACACATACTTATATAATTCATTCATACCAGCCTAAAACGTCTTTTGTATGTTATAATAAGAATGTTCTAAAGAGTAAAATCTACTGAATTTCAAAATGATCTAGTGAAATATCCAATAGATTTCTATCTCTAGGATTTTCTTTACAATATTTGTTTTTAACAATGTTTAAATTATTACACAATCAGAGCAAAACGGTTACTCTGAAATACAATGCTTCTTCTGGTCATGTCAATACAAAACCAGAAGAAGCACCACCTAAACTCGCTAATAATTGTATAACAATTTTAAAGTTTATTCTAAAACTTGTTGTGCGATTAAAAAACATAATATTCATTTTGTTATAATTAATTAATTTCATTAAACGTTAATGTAATATTTCTTAACTAAATCATGAATCTAACAATTACCTCCACTGATACGACTATACAATGAAATATTATCTGTTCATAGATATCAATCAGTTAGGTTGACTGAAAAAAGAAGTACGAGTAATTATTTATATGTAAAATGATTCTCACGCTTTCATATATAAAAGTACAATCATCACTCTCTAAAAACAACAATTATTTCTTTTTCGCATAAAAATTTATAATTCTTAAATTCAACAAGTAACATTTTTTATAGAGTGCACGATTGCGTTAAACTTAAAACAATATAATCAATAACGTGTTTCAAAATCTTATCCCTGATGTACAAAGGTATAATATCGTTTATATACTTCTTTCTTTTTTTTTGTTGAATCGTAAAACAAAATGCTGTAACAAACATATAACTTTTTCAACAATGAGAAAAATAAGATTTCTTGCACTCAATTTCAGTTGAATCACTTGCGAATGACTTTTTCATCGCCTGAAGAAAGAACTATATTCGTAATAGGCTGTAAAGAACTCGATCCATTACCCCACGGGTTCTGATCCTTATTCTCGTTCAGGTACACCCAGTGTTCAAATTTACGAACAGTTGATGGTTGCTTATCGTCCATCGATTCCTGAAAGTATTCATACTATATTTTACTTTAAGAAATTACTTGCATCGCTTTAATGCCGTGAAAGATTAAGCAAATGACTAAATTATGTATTATGGAGACAGTGAAGTTATTATAATTTAAAACGAAAAATAAATATATGCTAGAAAAATAGGTCCTCTAAACTCATTTATAATTATCAACAATTTAAGGATATCTGCTATAAGTTGGTTCGAATACAACATATGACTTGAATGAATGAGAATAGAGTTCTACAATTTTATTAAGTTCACCTTCTCTATCAAATTATTCATCACCAAAAGCAACACGTACAGTGGTATCCTTGTCCTTTGGCGTTGACTTATATTCGGAAACATAAACAACCTGTCTGTCAGATGTTTCACTCTTCTTCATATCCGATCTCCTTGGAGGAACGGGCGGCTTTTTTCCAGGAGTAGCTTTACCATTGGAGGTTATTGTAATGTCCTGCTTGGACTTTTGAGCATCATTATCATCGAGTACATTCGCACTCTCATCTCTATCTATAGTAAGTGGCTTCTCTCGACTCGTTGATACTTTAATTTCTGTGATGTATGTCATCTTTTGGGGAGAAGTTGGCACCGGAGTAATCGGAAGAGTAGGTTTAGTCTCAGAATCGCTGCATTCGCGTACCAAACCACTGTCTTCGCTGTTTTCTCCACTGGAAACGCTTACGTTACTAATATTATGTCGATTACCAGTTGTGACGCTTTTACTATTAACCGTGACTCCGGAACCGAATTCGTAATCGTCATCCTCGTCGTTATCTAGGTCGACATCGTCTGTCGAATTTTTGGAAACTTGAACAATTCGTTTAGTGTAATGAGTGTCGTAAGGTTTAGCTTCGGTTGGAGATCGCTTGGAGAAATAATTCACCGAAGTTTTGACAGGACTGTTTGCTTCGGCTGCTTGTTCAAACTTAGTTCTGTTTGTCTGGAATGTTGACATTGTTTCGGACGGCTGTTTTTCAGTCTCAGCTTGATCTTGGACGCGGATCATTGTAAGGGCTGACTCGTACTTGGGAGTACTCTTCTGGAAGTAGGACTGAGAAGATGGAAGATCTGGCTTTTCGTGAACTAAAACAAAACAAGAATATTATAGGTTAAACTAACGTTTATTCATTATTATTCAATTAATACTAAAAACAAATATATCTTACCAGGAGTTGAGTCCAATGCAGCTTCGATAAACTCTTGATTTGATTTCTTGACTTTATCAAAAGTATCCTTTTCCTCTTCCAAAGCTCGGCTGCAATTATCATGATGTTTTCCAAATTTACGTTCACAAGCCGGGCAACCGTATTCAATCGTAACTTTCGTTAAAGGCTCTTCGACTACTGGTTCCTTTCCAGCGTAATCCGAATCATCTTCGACCCAGGCAGACGACAGATTTACCTTAATTTCATTTGACATTGGAATTTTGCTGACATTCGAGTCAAAGTATCGCAAAGCTTTTTTAAAGCTTTGCTCGGATGTTTCATCTTCTTTCTCATCCTTAAATGAGTTATTCAGACTCTCTTCTTTGCTATGTTCTTGATGTGGATTAATCTCTTTAAAGCTGTAGTCACTATGTTCCGGTACACTTTTTGTTATCACTCCATTGTTAATAATTTTTGTAGGACCATTATCCATTGACACATTAAAGTCCTTTTCATTATTCAGAAAATCTTCCGTTGCTCTTTTGCTTAATGGCAAACCAAATATTTCGGCACTTTCAACTGCACCGTCCGACACGTTTAATCGTTCCTCAACATTGTTCTCTTCTTCCTGATTTATTTTGATCTCAACTGCAGACTTGGTCCTTTCTAAGGTACCATTACTCTTCTTTCTAACTTGCACTTTCTTTTCCTCTGATTCAGGCTTACTCCAAAGAGCATCTTCGAGAGTGCCCCAGTCACTCGACTTCTTAAGTTTCCACCTTTCCTTGCCAAACGGATCTATTTCGTCCAATTTTGTTAAATCTTCCGTAGATTCATTGATGTCTTCTGGCGGCAACGGTGCCTTACGCTTCTTCAAACTAGTGTCCGTCATATCGAGACTCTGCGCTCTTTCTAAAGTCGAGACTGCTGCTGTCTTGTTTTCATACTTCGACAAATCCCCCAGACTCGCTGCTTTTCTGTACATGTCATCATCTGCGTCATCCACCTCTGGTACTGGTGTATGATGAATTGTTATGTCTGCAGAATTCAATTCAATCTTCGTGAAGCTATTCTGCACTTCACTGTCTGTATCCGATTCCGAATTCCTCCGATTCATCATATGCTCCCCCATCCTCAATTTACGATGAAAGATGATCTCAGCGTCCTTGTTGGTGTCTTGTTTAGCATTCGCCGATAAGTTACTCTCACTGTATTCATTATTAGCATCAATCTTGTCTCCATTCGACTTCTTATCTATATCGATGTTACTCTTCGGTGGCGCTGGAGCTTTTCTTTTGTTCTTCTGTGGACTTTTACTCTCTTCAGTATTTTCCAGTGACATAACTTCTTTACCTTCCGTCAATCGTTTGTGACTTTCCATTGACAAAAGTTCTGGACTATTCTTGCGATTTCTACGAGCAGCGACTGCAGCATTATGCACCTCCGTAGGAACTTCTGATGGTATTACGACACCTTCCTTACCACGATCCACACTGTCTATGTTGCTCAACTCAACGCTGTCAACATGCATCACCTTCACAGGTTTTTCCACATTTTCACGTTGCTGCATCTTCTCAACGGCAACTTTACTACTCTCCTCGGCTGGATTACTATCCGTAAGCACCGCGTTTGAACTTTGCTTTGACTCGTTACTTCTTTCAACGTCTACGTTCTTTGAATTTCTCCTCTCCAAGTTGGTATTATGCTCGTTTTGATTTTCGATACGATGCACCGTACCATCCAAAGCCGGCAACACTTTGATCCCAAACTTCTGATGATTGTTAGTCCTAGTTTCTTCTGGTTGGTTCGTTTCAAATGACGCTTGCAATGGTTTCGGCTTCCAAGCCTTTGATACGCCCGAATCCGGCACAAATGCAGTATTCCAATGTGAATTTGAGCCAAGGCTTTCGTTTGGATCAGCAATAAACAATCTCTTCGCTAGACTTTTATGGGTCTTGGACAATTCCGGAATAGACTGGCTTCGGTATAATGGATGACACATTTTCACTGGACTTGGACCAACACTCTTTTTCAATAACGTCGTGGGCTTTGATGTACTGCCACCACTCTCCACCTCGATTTCCACGTCATAAGGCGATGCGTAACTCAGAATGGTGAGGGCGTCCTCGTAGACCATACTTCTAAAGCTGATCTTAACGCTGTTGATTCGATCACCTGGAAAAACAAAATAAAACAAACGATTCCAATATAACCACCTATAAGAAAGTTCAGTATCTAGATATATGGATGATTCTTGATCGTCAGATGACGCTCTAATGCTCACAACAATTTAATCAGCGAACAAATCTTTAGCAAGGTAATTAGTCATCATAATGGGCTAAATTTCTTGTTCATCGAGCCATGAATGGTCATTTTTTATTCTAATCAATTAATTAGTGTATCAAATTTGCCTTGAATTTAGGTCGTACATTTTAGTCGTAAAAGTTTGCAAGGTTGGCTGCCAATTAGCGTGCGATTACTCAGTCGAAGCAATTGAATGATCAATTATCAAAATTATTGACACGTTTAAATAGTTTGTATAAATTACTGAGATGTGCATGGGTATTATTAAATAAATAACAATTGTATTGTCAGTTGTAATGACTTTGTAATGTTTTGTTGATGGTTTGATTGATCTTGGGAGAGTGCAGATACTGACCTGAATGTATGCGACCTGACTCCGACGCTGGTCCGCGATGGAGAACGTCCTTCACGAAGATACCTTCCCGCATGTTTCCACATACATTGAAGCCTAAGCCCGTGAAATCGCGACTCCGTAGACTCACCACGCTGATTCTCGCAGCCTTGGGCTAATAACAAAATAAAAGAAAAAAGACGTTCATTGGTTATTGTGATGCATCAATAAAGTGTCTGTCATGTCATGCCCCGCCAATTTGTCGTGGGTATGGCAGCGGCATCGCGTGGGCTCGCGTTTCTCATGTGACTCAATTGCGTCATTTACAACACTTTGCCATGATTTACGACGGTAATTATAATAGTGAACATTGAGTCATATCTTATCATGCATGAAATTCATACTTGTGACAAATGTCGTTTACAAATGACAGAATATTGTAAAAACTGTGACCAAAATATGTTTCAAATATCATTACAAGTTTGAATAATCGTCATTTAATGCATTCAACATTGATTTGATTTTTGTTATTGCGATTTATAAATAGCATTGTTATTAAGTTACGATAAATTTTGCAATTGCATACAAATATTGATCTACAGCGGATAAAGTAATTTTGAAATTTCTTCATTCTTCTCAATCGATTTCAATTAAGGCGAATGGAAAATCGGCACAAATAACATACACTTGGTTTCCTCGATAAAAATACACAATAACATTGATGATAATGACATCACATGACATGCTTACATCATCAATGATTATCACATACGTTTATTTTGAAAAATACCATTTTCTATTGGTTAAAGAATTTGTCACTTGTAAGTTCATTTAGTCATTTAGCCATTCATTTAGTCATCTTATATTAAATCGTTTATAACTTATACACAATATTAAAGAAATTTAGTATTCATTAATGTATAATATATTTTTTTTAAACTTTGAATGAAATGACGGAATTTATTTATATATGTTATTTATATGATGTACCCCAACATAAGTGTCATCCAAGGTCCTTCTCTTGTCCTTCAAGGCCAGACTGAAAGTGTACCATGGACTTGACCATTTTGGCGAATACTCTTTCGGTGTTGTTGTCGAGATTTGCGACACAGGTCTTTCCAAGCTTCTGCCAACAGCAGGTGTCGCATCCTTGAAACAAGGATTGTCGAATGCGTAGGCATCGTCGACGATTTCCGGATCAGTTACCAATACCAGATGTTTTCCTGTAAAAGAAAACAAATTATATTTTGAGTAATTACATATCATAGTAATCATATCAATAATAATATTTTAATAAATTTTTGAATATTATTAGATGACTATAGTAATAAGTGTAACATAATGTATATTTAAAGAAACCTAAACAAACATTGTTAATTCCTAAAATCAATATAAAATCTATATACTTTACTTTTTTAAAGCATATAAGCATGAAGTTGAAATAATATGGAATGTTAAATTTACACTTAGGAAAAGTTTTCATTGAATAAACTACACTTTTGTTTGTTCGAATTAAATATTGAATTAAAATAACTAAACTTCAGTTTTCCAAATTATAAATTCCAATTTACTCAACTGAGCCTTTCTCTGAGTGTATTAAACAAATACTATATTCGTCAATAAATCACAATTCTACAATTTCACAGTTACTTGAGACCCTTTATTTGCTTTCAATCTTGAGTTCTGATTTTGCAAGTACATTTCATTTAAATTCCTAACTTAACACCCTGCCAAGACAGGAACAATTGCTCTCTGTTAAAGTACAAGTAGTGACGTAAATGGTATGGAAGTTGCTGTTGCAATCATTCTTTAAAATAATTTGCATAAATATTGGTCGCTTAACTTGCGTGCTAATGGGTGCGCACTTTGCGTTAAAGATAAAAAAAAAGATTCCCGTACAAACGAAGTCTTGACATACGCCAAGATCGACCAGTCATAATTTATTATTAACGGCAGGAAACGGCGCTCGCACACCGCAAGGTCGTGTTTGGCCTACGAAACGACAGGAAGGAAGCGCATTCTTCTCCACGGCGCACGTCCCATTAGATGTTACCGGCAAAGTTGATATCGATTCGCATGTGATTAGAAGTTAAATTGTATGCTAATGCCGATTCAAATGTAGATTAAGAAGCGAGATCAACAACCTACCTAAAATTCGACGTACGCGATACACTTTCCCATGAAGCGAGAGCGGGGTGACCATCGCGTGCGACGGTCGCTTCTCACGCAGTTTTCAAACTCAACTTCAGGTTATTTCCATATGTAACATAGAAGTAAAGTGGGGAAATTGTTTCTCATTACAATGCACTCTAACAGGATAGTTAATTTATACGTTCAAACCAATTGATGTGTACATGATTTCCTGCTTCTTGTACATTTTAATGTGCGACGTTCAATTAAGTGAGATGTTAACTGTTCCGTTGGTAATCTCGATGAAACTTGAGTTAAATGGCGAAATATTGGGAATTTTAAATTAAGAGAAATTAGAGTGCAAGATTGTTGATGAAGAAAATGAAGGCTTTTGCTTTTTTATATATTAATTAAGCATGGATGGAAGATTGGAAGATAGTTGAGGAGAAGTTGGCATTTTGATGAGTTCAAAATATATATAGTTTTAGTCGGAAAGTGCTTTAGTTGAGTCGACTCAAATTTAAAAAAAGTTAATGTCAGTGTTAAGTACTGAGAATGTTAAACAAATCTTGAATATCAATTTGAGAATTGAAGTGAATACAATTATTCACCTGACTCGAACATTATTTTAAGATATATTTTTTTGTCTAATTAAAAGTTGCTTCAATAGCATACAAAGTCTAGACTTTTTCTCATTTACTATTACAACAACATAATTTACGATGAAATGATCCCGTGACTTTAGACTTTTTTCATTTCACTTTTTAAACGTCAATGTCACGTGATTTATTGAACAATCAGAAACATTCCAAGCAACCATTTTTGGAATATAATAAACACGAAGGTCAAAATGTAGATTAATGCTTCGTAATTTAACCCATAAAATGTATATCTTCAAAGTTAATTTATAAATGTTTTTTTTAAATACAACCCAGTACAGTAAAATACAACTTAGTACATTGAAAATTGTTTATTTGCTTTATGCGTTGTTTTTTTTGTCATCATTTTATATTTCAACATAAAAAAATGTATTGACCTTCGAATACTAGAAATATGCGTTACTGAATCGTTATGATTCAAGAATACTAAAGTCCTTTCGAAGTTAAGGACTTGTGTTCACAATTTCGAATTGTCGTACTGAACACGTTCGCATTAAACGCGTGCCCGGGATGCATGTCTGTGAATTTCCATTCGATTTATCCTAGGTGGCGCGTTTTTTATTACGCATTAGCCGTAAGCCATACACGCATTACTAATGAAAATGCAATGAAAATAATCCTTGTACTTATACATTCACTGTTTCTTATAATAAGTTTACATTTTCATTTTGTAGTTGATTTAAAATCACTTCTTTTTATCTTTCAATTCAATGATTCTATTAAATGTTAACATTCTCAATAAAAACAAAAATCAACAGAAATTATTTTGAATTCTCTTTCATTAAGAAAAATACTTTTATTTAAATTAAAGAATTCATGTGATGTTAAATGAGAACATTACTAAGTACAATTTTGAGATTAGAAAAGTTACGTTTTTTGATTAATCAGAAAATGAAGTGGAGTCTTATGGCCTAGTTATATATTAACCTTAATAAAACATAAGACACATATTTTCGTTTAAGTAAGAGGGATATTAATCTTGTTAAGGTGCACACCATATTACTTCTTACATTACATTTCTTCTAGAGATTATTACATAAGATGAATGTCATAAATGATTTGATTGAAATCTGATACATGGATACATGCATTTAAATATGCATTTATGTGCATAAACATCATAATCCGGTTTTCATTTCACCTTTCTAATGCTACAACAATTCACGCTTGGACTTTCAGATTCATTTAGCCCAACATCAAACTTCCATTTCAAGGTCATTATTTCTTCTTTACTGATAAGTTATATTTCATCAAAAATGGTACATTTCAATGATTTTAAAGTTTATCTTTATCCAATATTCGATTTTATATCGAATATCCAATATCGAAATTAGATTTTCACTTTTTATGTTTCGAATTTGGAATTTTAAACTTCATCCAACAATATTTGTATTTTTTACATTCAAATTAAAGACGTATAAAAGAAAAAACACTTCATTAAACTGACGTTGTTATTAGTAAGTAAGCATCCTTGTAACATACGAGCTAATTTCCCGTTTTTCGTCATGCTTAAGCTAAAGCCGATGTAAATTTGCATCGCATTTATTATGATCGACTTATTTACGTAATCGTATATACGTACGCACGCATATTATATGACGCCAAACATCAACACTTATAATTTGCAAAAACTATAAAAACTATAAAAAAATTATGAACAAATCAACGTTCAAAATTATCGTTAGATATTTCAGCTGATAAAAATGCAAAATTAAAAAAAGCACTATGTTGACCTCAGTTCATTCATAAAAAAAATCTTGCAAATACAATCGTACCAGCAGGTCAATAAGCTTTAGTCAAGATGTACAATAATTCTCGTCGTTCTTGGCATTTCAACAGGCAATTTATCACTTTAGCAGTCGATTTCACTGGCAAACGCATTTGAAGCTAACAACTGTGGTCAGCAATGAAAGGAGGAAAACTATTTTTTCCATCCGGCGACACTTTCGAATGAAACGAAGTTTTCTACACTTTTTATTTTCATTCTCAAATGATTGTGAGTTCTTATTACGTAGAAAATGCAGATGCAAAATGTTTGCCTTATTGAAATCTGAATTGATTATTAAAATAATGATGTTCTAGTCGAAGTTACGATGAAACTTTATTCAAATCATTAATTTTTTATTCAAAAAATAAATGCTATTCGAGATTTTAGACGAGATATTTGAACATATTTTTCTTTTAATACAAATATTTAATTGAATATTACGTTACGTTTCTTAATTTGATAATATAAATACTAATTATTTATCGCAATGAAAAGATGAGAATGAAATAAATGAAAACAATGACTAGTAATAACAGTTTAATTAGACGAAACTGAGAATACATGTTCAAAGATAAAGATCATATGATTTAAATTATTTTGCTGATTGTTTGTGATGTTTACGTGCGTAATGCTGAAATAATTGCTGCAACTGATTAGATCTGCTAATTACATTCTAATAGTTGCAAGAATTTCTCCGGAATCAGCTGAATGAAAATGCCAACAAATAAATCACCGATTCATATAACAGTTCTCTTCTTTGATATAGAATTATTTATACTTTATGGAGAATTCAATAAAACGGAACGATTTGTGTAAAAAAAATTGTTTCTACTTGGTCCATTTACATCAATTGAGAGAAATTTGTCCTAGTTATCATATATATGATAATTGTAGAGATCGAATCAAATTTTTGGAATTTCGAAAAGAGATTTTTGAAATCTAAATTTTGTGATAAATTACGATTATTCATAATTAAATAGAAGAATCTTGTATTAAAAAAAATTATTTTATTAATTAATTTACAAGTAGTTCTTATCTATTTTACAATGTAATTGAAAATGCATGTGAAATGTGTGATACAATTTATTTATACTTGAATTAATGTGGATTAAAAATGTAAAGCTATAAATAACAACTGCTGTTTTACAATTAGACGCGAAATAACGACCTTGGAACTTCAAATCTAGATCTTTTATCTGCTCTGTATGTCTTGGAGAAATAATTATTTCTTGTGCTCTAACGTGATTTTGTTTTTACTTTAATTTTAAATGTTTTTATTATATTGAGATATTATTCAAGTGTGATATTTCAATTAAAAGTTAAAATTTTACAATAATACAATCTTAATGTTCTATAAAATGTTCTGTATTTAAAATTAAACATTTTATTTAATACACTTTTGAAACATTATATTATATTATGATTATGATTATAAAAGTGAAATGTCAATGGCTAAGTCTTAATATTTTTCAAAACCAGCGTCACTATGACCTGTCACTTTTCATATTGCTAATATAATAAATGTGTATTATCATTCAAAACTAATTCCAATCATTAATCATAATCAATTTTTTTAATATATGAACATAAATTGAAAAATTAAGTCATTTAATAATCTGTCAAAAATTATGAGAATAGAATGAAAAAAATTGCACTCTTAAACACATATTTCTAATGAAAAATTATAATTCTGTTAATAAATTATTGAACATAAAAACAAACTTTACAACATTATGTATATTATATTAAAAATAAAAGAAGAAGATAAATTTTTAAAAAATAATGTTCAATTATAGTAAGAGAAACAGTAACGCACAAAGTTTAACCTTAATTAGTTTGTCTTTAATTCATAAGATAATTCACTTTGAATGCTTTGTCGTTTAGCGCGACTATATTTTAATCGATTTTAATTGATTTAACTTCAACAGTTAAAAGTGAACAAATTTTAAAAAGAACATTTGCAACTTTCTTTATAACAAAATTATGTATCATTAATAATTTTTGGATTAAAAGTTTATTTTAAATTTCATTGATATTACATAATATTTTCGGAAATAAATGTATGCCTAAAAATGGCATAAATTGCTATAGTTGTATGTCTTATGGCAATTTGGAGCATAATTTAAGCCAATTGTGGAAAATAATCGATCATATATTATCATAGAATACATTTTTATATGCGAAATCTGCACCAGTTATAATTCATTTGTATTAAAATAATATACCTTTAAATGCATTAATTCAAGCAAAATTGGTCAGTTATATATACAGATAAACTGTCAAAGTTCTGACCCTTTCATTCTTCTGTATATGTTGAAATGGAACTCAATACTAGTTCTCGTTAAACCGGTATTATATGTGTACACGAAACTTGTATAAAATACATATCTTTATATAAAAAATCTATATTCAATTATACATTTGTCATACTTTACATGCATAGGACAATTCTTTTTCGAAGCATATAAAAAACATTGCTGTTGCAATTTCTTGATTTCAATTTATGTTTATATAAAATGAGTTATA
>JABFPJ010000068.1:0-76228 GCA_022817425.1 Gryon sp. ZL-2020 | reverse complement strand
AATTCTATTTTTCTTGACTTAAAAAATGTTTGCGAGTGTCGAGAGAATTGAACCCGAGACTCAAAGTTGGTAGTCCACTACCTTGTCCACTCGACTATTTTCGAGTTTGAATTCACAACTCGTATTGAGAAATATACTAATACATTTTAGTTGTAGTGATGAGTGTATTTTCCAATACGAGTTGTACATCAAACCTGGAAGTAGCCGAGTAGACAAGATGGTGGGCTAGTAATTAGGAGGCTCGGGTTCAATTCTCTGGACCTAGCACCTTTTTTTAATTCAAGAAAAATAGAATTTAGATAAAATAAATGTATTAACAAATAATCTTTAACAATATTTATGTTAAGAAATAAAATAAAAAAATAAATTTTATTAATATATAGAACATATGTAAAAAATTGCTATGAAATATAATAAAAATTGTAACAAATTATTACACAATTTACTGCTATATGTAAAACAAAATATATAACACAATATAATAATTTTTATTATATTTTATAGTAATTTGTTCAAAAATACTGGTATACAACACTTTCTCAATGAATAATAGTAATTTTTATTATAATATTTGCCTCAGTGCACCATCCTTCAGTTATAAATAATTTTTAATATTTATTTTTGCAAAAAATTAGCAATAAAAGTAATATGTTATCAAATGTGACTTTTCACAGCTTTAAATGATATTATCAAAAGCAATTAAAATCGCCATCATCAACTGCCGATATTAAGTTACTGTTTTCAGATGAAAAGAGGGGGGGCCCGCAGATTCTGCAATATAATCTATTTATCATCACAAGCATCAATAAGATTCTTTTCTTAATCATATCCTAACACAGTTTCTGCGTTGAGCCACGAAATAATTGCTTGCGCTCAATAGAATCTTTTTAAGAGCGCTAGCGCCCGGCATCATATTTAATCAAAAAGACATTTTCTCAATAAAAAATTTAGAATAAGACTTTAATCTTCTTAGTTACATGAGCTCTTTGATGTTTCTATGTAAGTCACCGTACAAAAAATCAATAATCTATTTCCTTGTAGATGAGTGTACTTATGGAAAAGTAAAAAAAAAACGACACGATGGTGAATAATGATAGAACAAAATCAAATACGAGAAATGGTCACGTCAAGACATGGAAAAAGTAGAGAAAAAGTGTATATTATATACTTACGACGTTGGAATATGCCATGACGCTGTGTTTGATATCACAAATATTAGCATGTGGCAGAAAGTCAGTAATGTTTAACATTCGCCGGTGAAACTTCTTTTTATAATAAAGCGAAATCCCACCTTGATGAAGAATTTAGTTTCTTCATGTGTGTTTGCGCGAATCGCTTGTCGATAATAATAAGTTATATTGTTATCATGTTATAGAAACAGTTATGTGAGGACACGCATTGTGAAAGAGAATAATAAGACGACGACAAAGCGATTACTCCTGCCACGCGTACATTTCCTTTTTTTTTTTTTTCTGCATCTAACATCGCCATCAACATTGATTGCTCAGTTTCGTAAATGTGAACAATTACAATCATTAAATGCAAGGTTTACGTCATATCAATTCAAAATGAAAATACCAAGTTTAGGCAAAGTTTTGGCGTCCTACTTGTTTCATCGTTAAATTTGCCACTCAATTCAGTAATGATAACTCTTATTCATTCATGTCAATGCTTACAATTACAACCTAACGCAATATCATCGTGTCTTATACAAATTCCAGGTTCACACGTTTTCAATTTATATACTTGACATTATGGTAATATAACTTTGAAGCGTCATTTGTTGTTTTCCGACGAAAAAAAAAAGAATGTTAACGAAGAAATAAATCAGATCTGACATAGAGTGTGGGAAATAGTCATTGGTTTTCTGATCAAAGTAGTTTGATATGAAAAATGAATTATTGCGTTTGATTTAGTCGTTTATTTTTACATAAGAAAAACGTGTTCTATAAAATGAAATATTGTTAATTAATTATTTGGAAATTTTAAATCCTATTTGTTTTAAGTAAGAGTATTTTGAAATTGTTTAAGATTTGTATTACAAGACTTCAATTTTGTTTCCGCAGTTCATTTTAAGGGATAAAAAAGTCAATGAGATGTTCATATATTTAATTAGTACGCGTTAAGAATTTGTGGAGTCCATTATCGATTGATAGCTGTAACCACTCATTACGATTGATTAATTGAATCATCTTACCGTTAGAACCAGCCAATTATAATCTGCGACACTACTTGGCGCATAATAAAATGTTATGTACCTTAAGTGAAAATCAAACTCTTTCAATAAATCAGTTGAAACACACTATTTTCACCTATAAATCTTTTTTTAATAATTATTTATGCACATTTTACAGATATATTTATCCATTTCAATACTTACAATTTCATATACTATTTTATTCAATAAATAGCATATGATTTAGTTTGCATGGCAAATTTTTACACTAGGAAGAATAAGAATATGAAATTTATCATCATTCGAACAAACTATGGATATATTTGTCAAAACCAAAAAAGTACCATCTTTTCTAATAAAAAGTTTATAAAAGTATTGGCGAACTATTTTCATAAAAACGACTATTTTTATCACAAAAGATGGTAATTTTTTGGTTTCAAAACAAGTATATCCTTAGTTCGTTAGAAAGATGATAATTTGTATATTATTATTTTTCTTAGTATACGAGGAAATAATAAAAATTAATTGAAAAATATTATTTTATGATGATGATTGATGTTAAATCTAATAATTATTGCAAAAAAACTATTCCTAAAATATGCTTGAACAAAAACAAATTTTCCAGTGTGTGATTAATCAACTGAATAGTGATGAACATTGGCTATTTGATAATATTTTGTACAGTTTGAAGGAAAATTACTAGTAAAACCTGTTAAAAATTCATATTTACTAATTACACAAAGCATTAACATTTTATTGTCAAACAATGTGTATAAGGTACATTCCACACCGAAAATCAAAGTGCCTTTGACCCTCTTTAGTCATTTTATCTAGACTCTTATAAGGGGGTTTATTTTGAACTACGTAGTAAACAATAGTTGTTGAAATATTACAAATTTTTTGAAAATTAAAAATGTATTCTCTAAACTAACGTTATTATATGTAATAAAAATATAATATAAAGTGTTAGGTCAAAATCAAATATAAGGGTCTAAACCTTTTAAATTTCTTTTTTAAATAATGTGCATTTTTTATATTTTAGAACAAAATATATTTCAAAATATACCCACAAATATATGTAAAATAAATAAAATATATTTTCGGCAAAAAGTTAGATATTTTTAAATATATTATTATATATTATTATCAATTTATTGCGCCTCAGGTTAAGACCTGCTTGGCTGAAAACATTTAAATATATATTTAAATATATTTCTTCACAAATATATATGAAAATATATTCAAAAATACATTTGAATTTATACAAACATATTTTTACATATACTTTCAAAATATTGTTTCCATCCTAAGAATATATAGAAAGACATTTATAATATATATTTATAATATAATATAATAATAATGTAAAAAAGTTGAATAAAAGTTGAAAAGAAAACAAAATTAAATGTATTACAAAAATTAAAAGTTTGTAGATTGAGTTTGTATTAGTAATTTAAAAGTTCAGAGAAAATAAAAGAAGGTTTTGAATGAGTTCAAATTATACAGTATAGTTTCCTTTATGTTCATCAATCGTATTAATATTAACAAGCACTTTTTCTCCCCCAAAATAATGCTAATCTACGTAAAAAATGTTAAGTCAGCTTAAAAAAGTCGAAACGGAACAGCTTTTGAGCATCTTATATACACTAAACTGAAATCCTATTTCCTTGATCACCGTAATGGTCAGCATTCGGATGATTCTCGCACATACGTGCTTGCGTGTCTTGCATTCAACCAACTTTCGTGACTTGCACAATCGTGTAACATTTCAGCGAATTGTACCAAACGCATTAGAAGTTTCGTCGCTTATGAATTTTTTGTTTCATATAATCGAACGAAGATATGTCAACATATCAAGAAAACATTTTTATTGAACTTTTATATATTTATATATAAAAGTTCAATATATCTTTAATATACTACGAATCCCAGTTAAAGGCCTGTAATGTTTTGCATTATACAAAATGGCTCTGATTTTACTCGTTTACGAGCAGCAGAAAAGCTTTCGACTTTTATCGGGTGTAATATAGAAATATGATTTCCAAGCGATAAGCGAAAAAACATCACCTCGCCGTGTTAAACATAATGTAACAAAATGCGCGAATTTGCAATTCGATTTTTAACATGCTATGGTAAACGATTTCAAATTGTCTTGGAATACTAAAATCTCGTGACACATATTTTGCGAATAATTTTGAATAATTAAAAAATATGTATTATTTTTGTTTACTTTTTATGACCAAATTTTCAATTATAATTATCATCAAATATGGAAAATGATAAGTAAAACGAAAATGAACAAAAAGCTTTTTGAATGGAATTAAAAAATGATAAATAATTCATTTGACAAATGTACAACAAAAATTTTATAATTTCAGTTGCAATTGAAATCCATAAGTGACTTCATAATCATATACCAGTAATTTGCATCTGATCAACCAAAACGACCGTAAACTTAATCATAAATAATAATTATAATCTTTAATAATAATGCTATAAATTAATATAAAGGATTAATCATCATTTACATACAATAAAAATAAACGGCATTATATGACATATTTTTACAAGTTGTAATTAAAGTTATATTGCATATTATATTAACATTAAGTTTATTGTCACTATAAACATAAGTTACTGAGTCATTATTCTTTTATAACATAAGGATATAAATATAAATTTACTATTATAATACATTTAAAAAATTACAACCCTATGCTGAACAAATTTTTATTATTATACTTTTTCGATTCTAAATAACAACGTTATAATTATTTCACAAATACTTAAACATTTTTTCATATAATTTATTTTATGTAAAATTATTTTATTTATTTATTATCTGTAAACTATTTTTTACCATCCCTATGACCATACTTACTAGCTGCCCCTCATTTTTGCTTATGTAAAAGAAGGAAAAGTAGGAATAATAATAAATAACAATAATAATAAAATTATAGAATTGTCTAAAAATTAATCTTACGATTAATTTTTAAATTTAATCATTGTATATTATATATTATCAAATAATATTTTTTTTAGGTTTTCTAGAAAGTTTAATGTTTACAGAATAGTTTTATTGTATGTTAAATTGAATTTGAATTTTTAAAAAAATATTAATGGATTTTTTTTTGTTGATAAAATAATTATCATTTTAAACAAAACTTTTATTTTAATTTAAAGTCCTAATTATTTACATAATATATTACATAATATATAAATTACCTAATATAAAGTCCTAATAAAATACCCCTTTTATCAGGGTAAATGTCTGTAAAACTATTTTATATAAAGATTAATCATTAAAATAAATTATTAATACTTAACTGTTTGTTAATTTAAAATAATAATATGATAAAAATTAGAAATTCAAATCAAAGAGACAAGCCCGCGTCTGTCGAGTTTCCGACAATATACGCCACTCTCGACCATTTTCTGAACGATCAAACTGTGTACCGCACATAAATGATTGCGCATTTTCTTGGTCAGCTGCGAATTTTGTCTCGGTTTTTATCGTTTTCTCTTAACTTGAATTCTTTGATTTTTCTTTGTGACGCAGTGACAGCTACTGCTATCGAAAACATGGATTGACTCATATTCAAATTCACATGAAATTAAAGCCCAACGTCTGATCGTAAGTTACATCTAACAATGTCAAACTCTTTTTTCCAACCTTCTTTGCTTCGCTCGTAACTCTTCCTTCTATTTACAAACAATTATTCATGCACATTCTTTAATGTGTACGATTATAACTGTCTGTCACGTCTATTTAAATTATTTTTGCAAATAGCTGAATCTGCAAATAGTCAACATTCGTTGTTTCCAACAATCGTTACTTGTTTACAATGTGTTAACTTAACGTAATAAATTGCGACTGACAAATAATAGCTTTCTTCCGAAAAATTATAAAACACATTGATTATAGATTTTACGTTAATGCAAGCTTAACTTGTTGTTATTACTTACTTCAGTTTTATGAAAGATTGTTTTTTGCGAGTGAATATAACTTTGTTGGATAAATATATATAAAACATTCCTTTCTTTAATTTGACATTTGTTTACCAAGTTTTTATCATTAGTTAATTATAACAAAGTGTATTTGAATCATATGTTACATAATGTATGTATGCAAACTGCATTTAAACAACAATCATTTCCAATTGTTTTTAGTTTTCAATAAATAAATATATTTATATGTTGATACATTTTTTAAATTTATTATACATTTCACAATCATTTCATTGTAAATTGAAGATACATTTTTGACCTTGAATTGAATTATTTTTTCATTGCTTATATTAAATTCTTATATTTAATCTATGGAACAATTAATCATACATATAATCATAGTTAATAAAATAAGTTTTTTTTTTGACTGTTAATTAGATGATAATATTTAATATGTTGTAATTATTATAGATAATACAGACAAAATGGGAAATGCAGGTAGCAATCAGGCTGTCAATCATGGCGCAGCAGGTGTTAGAGATAGTCATAGAATGACAAAAGATCTTCCTTCTTCACCAGTCAAAAATGAAGGACAAGCATTTACCTTTGATAAAAAACTAAATCAAAAAATTGTATTTCAATCTTCCCATGAAGAAGATGAGCCTTATTATACAAAGGTAAAACATTTTTTGGCCGAAAACTTACTTGTGCTTTAGTTTTAATAATTGTAACAAGTTTGAATTAAAATGATATTTTGTTTTGTTCACTTTCTTTTATAAACAGAAGGACGTTCCAGAATCAGACAATTTTGAAAAACCTCGACCACGATCAAATACAGTTTCCGAAGGACAGAAGATTCCCGATAAAGTATTACCCACAGTTTTTAAATGGGAGGGAGGTGGAAAGCAAGTTTATATCAGTGGTACATTTACGGGTTGGAAGACTTTACCAATGGTAAAGAGTCATGGCGATTTTGTAACTATAATTGATTTGCCCGAAGGCGAGCACCAGTACAAATTTTATGTCGACGGCGAATGGAGACATGACCCAACTTTGGTAAGACAGTAATAATACATATATTTACAATATACTTAAGTTTTAGATTATATAAATTTAATCGTCATAAAAGTAAACGAATTGAAAATACTTACTATCTAAGCAATTATATAAATTAATTAATTGAATGACTACCGCAGAAAATTGTGGACAATGGTATGGGTTCAAAGAATAATTTAGTGTCAGTAAGAAAGTCCGATTTTGAAGTATTTGAGGCCTTAGCGAAAGATAGCGAAGGTGTAACTAGTAGTGCCCAAACGAAATACGGTCAAACGATGCCGCCATCGAAACCTTGGGAACCAATAGCTGGTCCACCAATTCTCCCGCCTCATCTGCTACAAGTTATTTTAAATAAAGATACACCCTTATCGGTAATATATTAGCTTCATTATTAATACACTATTAGAATAGAAAAATAAATCAAACAAATGCTATAACTTTTAATTCGTTCTTTAATTGCAGTGCGAACCAACATTGCTGCCAGAACCAAATCATGTAATGTTGAATCATTTGTATGCCTTAAGCATAAAAGACAGTGTTATGGTGCTCTCAGCAACGCATCGTTATCGCAAAAAATACGTCACTACATTGTTATACAAACCGATATGAAATTCATTCCTATTTTTATAACACAAACATTTGCTTTTAAGCGTATATCGTGCCATCGAAACAAAAACATACATGATTATTGTAACGAAATTTTTATTATTCTTATAAATAATTAACCGTGACAGGACCAGCCGCTGAGCGTTTGTTTGTTTAACTTCTTCTTTATTTGTACAATACAATAAAATTTGTCTATTACAAGTTTCTATACATATGAAAAAATACTAATAATTGTAAATAACATTGTTCAGCTTTCACTTATTTTTTTGTTCAATGAAAGATTTTTATAAACACAAAAAAAAGGATAGAGAGAGATAAAAAAAGATACGACGCAATTCAACATGGCTGTTAATTAATATATCTTATTTATTTGCTAAGAAAAGATCTGTAAAAATATACATTTGTTTTGGAATTGAATTCAAAGTTAAGATTATTCTGGGCTTAATAGAATTTAGTTGTATTTAATGTAATATGTAAATTTTTAGTCAAGATTTAAAATCAAGACAATGGGAGAATGCAAAAGAAAAATGAAATACATTTTTTTAGATGTTAAAACAATGATTGTTTTAATTTCAAAACTTTTCCTATTTTTACGTGTACTTTTTAGTAATACAGAAATAAACATAAATATCATTTTAACGGCGGGTTTAATACTGTATAAAAAGAATATCAATTTTATGCCTTGAAATATTAAATTCATGAAATCATATTTTCAGCAATATCGTACGTTAAAGCATATGGTGCCGAAGATCGTGTTTGTAGGAAGAACATGCCTCTTGTTGATGCATCGACATGTTCTCCCATTAAAACTGTAGAAGCATCATCACAGTTTCCATTTTTATATTTATTCCAGTCCGAACACTGTTTTGACAAAAATCCAACTTTCGAATTGATACTTTCCGTGAAATATACGTGCGATCTGGCATGACTACAAGCTTCTGCAAATTGACATAAAAGTAGATAATTATTTAATCAAATTAAACTAAACAGAACAAATACGAAGACAGTATTAAAATTGAAAATACTCAACCAATTAACTCAGGAACACAACAACAGCCTGGCTGAACTGCAATTCCAGCATTGGGATAAAAGTCTGCGTGGCCCAATGGATCGAAAAAGCCTAAAATACCTCCACATGAATGTATCACATCAACAAAACTTGCATCAGTGGCATCTAATCGACCGTCTTTTGTTGTGAATTTATGTATCACCGGAAATGCAGGATCGAGTCCTGTAACTCGTCCCAATTTACCGCTTTTTGTGTAAAACCCTGCATTGCCCGCAACATGTGCTCCCAAAGAATGTCCTGAATTAGGAATTTATTAATTTGCTTATAATGTTTAAATCTTTATAAAAAATTTGAATAAATAATAAATTAAAATAAATAGATTAAATTTATTTTTAATCTATTTTGAATTGCTTTAAAGTAAAAGGGTTTTCGAACATCTTCCAACATAGTACCAAAAAAAGTCTAAATATTCCTCTACATATTTGAACAAATTTAGACATACTTCAGAGATCTTCAAAACGCATTTCTACTATTACATATATTTAGATTAATTTCTGAAATTGTATACCAATAAAATGAACATCTTTCGTTTTCAATCCTCTTTCTTTCGAAAGCAAGTCTATAAATTTGGCAGCATCTGCGCCTACTTTAGCGGTATTTTGCATTGGTCCCAAATAAAAAGTACTTGCTGCCAATGGTTCCCAATCCACAAGAAAAACATTATAATCTCCATTTTCTAAATAAGCTGCAATATTCACAAAAAAATAATAAAAATTTAATTTTTTTAAATGATCATATCAACGCTCCGAACGAGTAACAACCGAACTCATCAGATTTTCTACTTTAATTTTACATAAGAAAATTTGAGTTTGGTTTTTATTCGCCTGGAGCATCAAAATTTAATTATAAGTTACAAATAAATAATACCATTTTTCATTTTGATAAAAGCTTCGCTGTTAGCACTCGACTTCCAGCCATGTGTAATCATTTTAGTTTTTCGAGTTGATGAAAAGGGTGAATTTTTTAAACCACTAGTATCGTTTGAGAAAAATTTAATACCGTTTTCCGGATTAGATCTAAATCAAATTCATTTCAAAGTTTTGTTTAAACAAAAGAAACAGATTTTGTTGAAAAGTGTATATTAAAAAATAATAATACATAATAAAGTTTTCATTTACATTTACATTACATTTTCATTACAATGAAGAAATATACCTAGTATACAAAATATAAGCGATAGGTGGTTCTAAACTGCCCCGAATTTCGCTAATATGCCCTTTTAAAACTGCCACTTGAACTTGTCCATTTCCATCAGGTATAAACATCCAATCTTCGCCGTAGCCATCGTACTTAGACTTTAATTCGTTCGGATCATATGACCAAACCAAATTAACAATTAAACTAACAATAAATGCAAAAATAACAAATTTCAACATATTATGAACAAATACAAAAATATTCTGTCTTTTCTCTCGTTCCGCGGTAAATTAAATTTTAAAAGTGCAGTGTGTCTGCTTTTATATTTTTGTAGATATCAATAAAAGCGTGATATCAATGCATGTTTAAATGTGATCACTTTTGGCCTATATTTTCCGACGTTATCACACGTGTGATACCTCGAATCTTAAGAAAAAGGAAATACAACCAAGTGCAACATTTCAGTCTACCTTCGTTCATAATACGATAATTTGTTATCGTACAATTTATTTTCAAATTGTAGATCTTTTTTCAAGTAGTTTATTTTTGCTTTTTTATACAAAAAACATTTATTTTTTAAAGTATCCTTATTTTCTTAACCAAATAAATAATTACAACTTTTAAAGTAAGTAAAGCAATCAATTTCGAATGTAAATCCTTATTAACTGTTTTAGTATAATAAAAACATGAATCTTTGTATAATGTCAATATATATATTTATATTTCTTAAATCATATTATATAATATATTAATGAATTATTGAATAAATATTATCACATTTTGCATCGCCTTTAATTAATAAGTAATTGATAATTACGAAAAATGTTAAGTTACTATAACTTACAAAAAAATATCCCCTTTTATTTAATTACAGACAAAAACTGTGTAAACTTTAGAACTGTTTAAATTATGTTTAATAATTAACTAAAGTTTTTGTTTCTTAATAATAGCGAAAGTTACTTTTAGGATTTTTCTGTAAAAAAATTAATAATTTTTACGAATACGTAATTATATTAAATATTGTCGAATAGTTGGTGTAAAATCGTTTTTTCACTTTACTCGCTGGATCTGAAAAATAAATAATGAAAATATTTCAGTTTTAAACATTAGATAATTTAAAATTTAAGAAATCAAAATGCTTACTGTAATCTAAAGTATCGACTCCGAATTCTTCATTGCCGTAGCCACAAATCAACGGCACCGTCGGAAAAGTCTTTTTAAATGCTCCAATTTCAACGTCCTTATTATGCTTTCGTGCACAACATCCAAACATAATCGCACAAGTATGTTTTTGTAGTTGAATTTTCTTTTGAAATTCCGCTAATTTTGCCACAATCTGCTCCTCTTTATAACAATTTCGCTTAATAATAATTGACCACGATTCCATTCCAGCTTTTGCAATGGAAATTGCAATTATTCGGGCACGAGATTTGCATTCTCGTGTTTTTTCCGCATTATTGTACTTACAAACATAAAGATCATGAGTTCTACCACCAACGAGTGATAATGTATTACTATTGAGTTTGGTTCTGAAATTGCGTAATATTGTTTTAATGAGACATAAATGTATAAGAAATAAAAATGTGCTGATTTAAAAATATAAATGTAACTAACTTTAGAGTGTCAAGTAAACAGTGAATGTTTGAATTCACATTGTCGCTAAATATGATCAAACATTTTTTGCCATTTTTGTTGTGCTTCAAAATGTTTTTCGATAATTTCAATACCATCGACTGATCGACAATTGCATTCTTTCCAGACATAAAATGATGAAATACTTTTGTATCAAAATCACGAAGATTCGGGAAAAACATACAGCCAACTCGATCCGCATCTTCAGGAATTGGCCATTGAATTCCTTCTTTTGTACGTAAATCGGCAACGCAAGTGTCGATATATATTACATCACAGGCTCGAGGTAATTGACCGCATAAACAATCTGAAAAAATCACATTATTTCTAAATTATACAAATTAAAACGTAGCAATCTCAAACTTGTTTTAAAAATTATTGAGAAAATTGAACTGAAATAATTATAATTACATATGATGAATTGTAAATATTAACAAATTACATTTTACGTTCGGGGCAATCATCTGTGCACCATTTTGACAAAAGCAAAATACTACTCGAGGCTTCACTCGTATTTCCTCGATGATATTTTTTAATTCTGATGATTTTAAATCTGATACTTCAGTTAACAAATATTGTGGAGCATGTAGAGCCAACTCCGATTCAATCGCTTCTTTCCATGTCCTGCAAAATGTTTACAACAATTTAATGACATAATATATTTGCCGCTTTAAAAAATGTGTATTTAAAAATGCCATTAAAGTAAAAATTAATGACTTTTGATAAAACTTACTAATACATTATATTATTTATTTAAATGAATACAATTTTAATAAAAATAATGTAATTTTGTAACAAATTATAAATACATTAATTAATAAAAATTTGTTTTCTTTTGTAATTTAATTATTTAGTAGATAATTAAAGTAATTGTGTTTATTTACCTACACACGAGAGAAGCAACACCCAAATCACGGCCATTTAAATATTTAAAAATTAGTGTCCAAATGTCATATGTTAAGGTGCAGTTAGAGCTGGTTTCACTTTTTTCAACAGACTCCTCTTGTTTACCGTCTACATTTTCGTCGCTCTCCAAATTAGATTTGCTCGTTCGTTGTTTTTTTGCTGTATTTTCCGTTGTAGACATTTTCAATTGCTTTAAATAACGTAACTTTTGATTAAATAAAAGTTAACATTTACCGAACAACAATGTTTTAAAGAAATACAATTTACTCACAAATTTTGCTCCGTTTTATGAAAATATGTAAACATAAGCACAAGATGAGTAACAGATGAAGCGATGATATGAAGTTAGCCACAAAAATGACTCTTTTTCTCTGTTCTCGATACTCTCGATAATAAAACTCTGTTACATGATGAGTTAAAATATTATTGAGCAAGAAAGAGAAAGCAAGACAAAATTTTTTGAACACTTCAATCTGTGGCTAATTTCACTTAAAGGTTTATATTTTCATATCGTCGCTGAATTGTCATATTAAACTGCAACTTAGGTTAGAATTGTATATTTGTTTATAAAACGTGCGAAAGTTTTATGTTAAAATTTAATTGATTTAGTGAGAAAAATATATATTTAAAAATGAGATACGCACAGTTAGTTATGGGACCGGCTGGAAGTGGCAAGGTAAATGAACAATACATTTATTCTTGAGAATCAAAAAATTCAAATTTTACTAATAACAATTCTTTTATAATAATTAATTAATGCATTTAATAATGAAGTTAATAATTAATTTGACATCTTTCAAAATGAACAATTATTTATAGATTATTTATAAAAATATTAATATTTTGTAATATTTTAAAATTAAAAATAATAAATTAATTGTAAAATTATTTCTTATATTAACATAAATTTGAAAAAATGTTGATTTTTTCAGTCAACTTATTGTTCCATTATGAAAAAACATGCAGAAAATGAAGGAAAGGTTGTTGAAGTAATAAATTTGGATCCAGCTGCTGAATTTTTTGATTATGAACCGTCAGCTGATATCAGAGAATTAATTCAAGTTGACGATGCTATGGAAGATCAGGAATTAAAATTTGGACCCAATGGAGGTCTTATATTTTGTATGCAGTAAGCAAATAGTTTATCAACTTTATTTACCAATTTTTTAATTATTTATAATGAAAAATTATTATACAAAATCATTGATCTGAAATTCTGAATATTCTAGCTTAGAGTAAATTGAATAAATACAATAAATGATTTGTGTACAGGTTTTTAATAGAAAACATAAACTGGTTAGAAGAAGTGTTAGGTGACGATGATGATGACTACATAATATTTGATTGTCCCGGTCAAATAGAACTTTATACCCACATGAATGTGATGAGACAACTAATTGAAGTACTTCAAAGAATGAATTTTCGGCTTTGTTCAGTTTTTATAATCGACAGTCAATTTATGGTTGACGGAGCAAAATTTCTATCAGGAACAATGGCGGCACTTAGTGTAATGATTAATCTTGAAGTGTCCCATGTGAATATTTTATCCAAAATTGACTTGCTGTCAAAAAGTTCGAGGAAACAATTGGACGAATATTTAGAACCAGATCCACACGCTTTGCTTGCAGAAATGGACGATGATATATGGAATAGAAAGTATCGCAAATTGACTGAAGCAATAGGAAAGATGATCGAGGATTACAGTTTAGTGAGATTTTTCCCTTTGAATATTCAGGATGAGGAAAGCATAGCTGACATTAAATTAACTATTGATAATATTATACAATATGGTGAGGATGCTGATGTAAAAACGCGAGACTTTGATGAATTGGAAAATGAAAATGAAGATTGATGATATAAATAAATTTTATGTATATTTTTATAAATAAACTGCAAAGAAAAAACATTGTTATTGCAACAAGTATTGTTATTACAACAGATGCATGGTACTTAGTACATGGTATATGGTATATGATACTTAGATAAACATTTTTAAGTTCTCTAATTCTTGGGTATACTCGCAATTATAATTACATTAAATTAAATGTTAAATTAAACTTAAATTAATTATTTAACATTTAAATTTCAAATTAAAAAAAATTAAATTTAAATCTAAATAAATTTTAGAGCAGTTTTGTTCATAATAATATATTTTGTCAAGAGTAATACTCATTAATTTTATCTTAAATTAATACGAAAATGCTGATTAAACTTTATAATTTAATTTGATATCTAATTAAATCATCAAAAGACGATTAACATCTTTTTTATGTCATAGAAAACGAAATGTAAAAATTTAATACAAATAAATTAATTAATTAATTGTAATTATATAATTAATGATATATTCGGAAACAATTAATGCATATTATGTTTTGGTTAGGTTCATAATGAAAAGAATATTATTAATGTAATTTAAAAATTGTATTTAAACTAACACATTTGTATACGATGCCGAATTAGTATAACAGTGTATATTCATTAATTTCATATATAATTTTTTTGGTCGGTGACATTTGCAATGGTTTTTATACATTTCAATTCACAATTTATAATTAAAGAAGTTGCGTATATCATTATTATTATTTCCATTATTGTTTTTTCCTTATAAGTGTCAGGTTTTGGTAGTAGAAAAAATGCTTTGAAACGTTTTAATGTCAAATATTTAAATATTTGAATAACATAAATAAATAATTGATACATTTGTCTTACACATTTTTATTTCAAATATTTGTAAAATAAACAACTTCTCTAAAAATATTAATATTCCATAATTCATATAAAAAACACGTTACACTTATTGCGACGATTTATAATATAATAGTACATTATGAAAATATTTCAAAAAATCTGTAATTTTATTTATTTAACAAAAACTTTGTCATATTACAAATATTATTAACAACTGTAATATTTGCATTTGTGACTTTTCTCTGAGTTTGATCAAAACATTAAATTGGTATATTAAATATTTGATTTTTAGATGAAAAATTATCTACAGAGTATTAGAAAAAAGATTACAATAATGCAGAGTGTAAAATCTCTCACTGATGAATCTTAGTTTATTGATTTAGAATACTTTTTCAATACTTAGTATCGACATTCACTTCATAACTTCTAACGAGTGAACGTTTAATTTAAATTAAAAATAGACAATTCCTAAATTGATATCAATTTAAAATAATAATGTATTATTTAACTAATGAATTCGGCAGAGGCTTTTCCCACGAGTGAAACTTCTGCAAAATTCAGTAGTTAAGTATATTTTTCCTTGCGAAAGCGGGAAAAGTTATTAAATATTAGCTGCCATAATTGAAAATAAGTATTTTTGTGACGTATTTTTACTTTTTAGTAAAACTAACTTACATAATTGTACGTAAAATCTATTTTTAATCATTATAAATATAAATAAAAATTTGCATTGTCTATATTTACTCATAGTTAAAATATAAAAAAATATCAGAGTTAAATTTATCTATGAGTAAATTAAAATCTAATTAATTAAATTATATTTACAGATTACAGAAGTTACAATATTGTAATAAAAACTTATTTTTTAAATAATATCAAAGTCACATTTCATAAATAAGTATCGATGATATGTTTTTGCCTTTAAATTACCATTTAACATTTTTCAGTTTTATATTATACAAATGAATAATATTGTATAATTAATTTCTCATTTTAAGGATGTAAAATTATAAATAATATAAATATCCCAAGTTAAATAACATTTGCCGTTTTGCTCTCATCATTTGATACGAACAATTAACGATAATAAAATTCATTTATTTAATAAAACTTTATAGCTTATTTTGTTGTGCGTATTTCATATAAAACTGTATAATCTGACAAATCATCTCGATAAATATAATTTCGTTTTATTTAATTTTGAAATAATTATTAAATATATGTAAAATTTGTTCATTAAGTAAATAATTTTTAGAGAATTTCTTATAAATGAGTTTTGAACATAGTAAAATTTTGTTCAAAGTAACAAAATTTCATATTCATTATTTTATAAAACTTATAATAAAATAATCTATTTGTAAATGGAAAATTTGTACATATTTCTGAAAACGAATATTTCACTGCAATACACTTTTCTCAGTTTTCTCTTTCATCTTACAAAAAATAACAGTCGCTGACTTTATCGACTCAGTCGATATTAACATAATGTCCTGTAACAGTCGCAGTTTGATGATACCTTTTTCTCGTCGCAAAATCTTCGTTTTCCTCATTCAGTTGAGCAGAATAAGTTTCAACTCCCGGATGAAGAGGCGTGACGACAATCTGTTCATAATCATAAACTTTTCGACTAAAAAGTAAAAATGAATGAAATTTAAATTAAATTGAGCTTTTTTAATTTGAGTACATTCAGTATATTGTTATTCCAAAAAAGAAAAGATCTAATTACCCCATAAGTTTTAAAATTGAATTTTTAAGCCACTTAAAGAACTTAAATTCTGCAGATAAACCGGGTTTCACTGCGGGATTAGCGTGACCAATATAACTCCAAACCAGGAAGACCACAATTATATTTGCTATTGCATACCCCCAATGTACCAAAAACATGATTAATAGTTTGACAAGAGCCTGCAATATTTGATGTTTAGTCAATTAATTAAAATATGTAAAAAATAATAAATGATAATAAAAGAAGAAAATACGAAGAGAGTAAACTTACTCCAAGCAGAGAAAACCATCTGTTACAAAACGGGCTGTACCAATTCCCCAATTTTCCATGAATGTGTACTTTTCTGACAGTACTGTTAGTTGCGTTACTGTTTTCCTCAATACTTGGTGATGAATCAATTACACCATTAGCTTCGGAAACACTATTAGGTCTCTAGAAATAAAAAAAATCTTATTATAATATTACTGAAACAAGTCACTAATTGCACTATTAAATAATGCAAATCTTACATCTACATTTTTGTGTCTTATTCTCTCTGGAAAAAGGCTATCTAAGTCATCAGTCTCGACAAGATGTTCGTTGTGACTAGGCGAACCATAATCGCGTTCAAATGTGGGTGTTTGATTGGAAAACCTCTGCTCACGAGAATGTCTCAGATCAAAAGTTTGCGCCAGTGCGAAGTATGCATAATCCATACATGCGTAAGTTAATAAGAAAGGCATCGTTACAATTGGTGCAAGAGTGTTGATTTTACCCACAATGATAAACGTTAATGTTACAACTGCCACAACTAACATTGCGTAAATTGGTACTTTGTTAGGTCCTTTCTGTAAAATTAGTGATTATTATTATTATTAGTATTAATATTTTAATTTTAAATTGTCCTTACTTATAATTTTAAAACTTACACCTCGTTGAAGGCAACTGATTCCAGGAATTACATTCTGACTTGCGATCGACTGAAGAACTCGAGGAGTTCCATACATTGCTCCTAAGCAGCTGCTAAATGACGACACGTATAAACCAGCTATAAGTAAAACCGATATCGCCGAAACAGTCGATGCAATCATGAAATTAGTCTGAAGTGCGTGTCTTGTACAAGTTGATGCGAGGAATATGGAAAAAGTGAGATACAAGAAAGTTCTGAAACAGAAAATGATATTGTATATATTAATATATATACTAAAATGATCTTAGATTGAAAATTAGATTGAAACTGAAAAATGAAACATTAATAAGAATCGTATGAACAATAAATAGTTTAAATGAAATACCCTGTTCCAAGAGCTGCTAAAGTTCCATTTGGAATATCAGTCGATGGATGTTTCAAATCGCCACTCATATTGATACCAGCTAATACTCCAGTAACGGTTGGGAAAAATACTCCGAAAACAGTGAACCAATTATTTCCCGGCTGATAATCCGAATAAGTATTGTTTTGCAATGTTTCAAAAAGCCATCCATTAAATTCACTTTCTGTAAATAACAGTTATTATATATTACGAATTAATTATTACTCTGATTCAAGAACTTATTAATAAAATCAATTTACCTGGATCTACATGTGTAAAACTTCCAATAATAAAGTCAAAGCCAGCAAGAAGCAAAATTAATAGAAGAACAAATTGCAATTTGATCACCCACTTGACACCAGCGATATTAATGGCGGACAAAATAATGACGGCGGCACCAGCAAAACCGCGTTGTGCCCACGGTGAATTCAGACCAACAAGACCGGCCATTGATTCACCAAAACCCAGGACATTTAATGCACAACCAACCGCCTATAATTTTATTTCAAGTATTATTTTAATTCTAAATAATTTTCAATATTTCAGCAAAATCAACTTTTTACATAATTCATGTGAATTTAAAAATCAAATCATACTTGTCCAAAGCAGTATAATAATCCTATCGAACCGCCAAATCTCGACCCCAATACGTGGGATAATAAAAAATAAACTCCGCCACTTTCGACTCTACAACGTTCACAAATTCCCACTGCTGATAATACTGTGACCAAAGCTACTGAAACTGAAAAGTTATTTGTCTCCAATGAGATATAAAGTATTGCTTAATGAAGGTTGTTAAAATATATTGTATACTGAATTTGATGAAACCGTAAATTGCCTATTTCAATGTTGGAAATTTAATGACAAAATTGTTATACCTGTACACAAAATGATCACCACAGCGTTCAAAGCTCCCGCTTGACCAACAATCCATCCGGACCGCAGAAATACAATTACTCCAAAAATATTGATAAGGCAGGAAGTAAAGACTCCATCCCAGGTACCAAATAAAACTGGCTGAGATAAGAAGAAGTTGGATTTCCACCAAGGATCCGTTGTCTGTTCAATGTGTAAGCAATTAAATTACAAATGAAATTAATTATAAAAATAATAATTATCACACTGTAATAATTGAATGCAAGACTCACATATTCCTGTGCAAATAATTCATTCGCCCCAGTCTGATATAAATCCGAATTTAAATCATTGTTTATCCTGCTTTCAAATTGCTCCGAACTTTGACTGTCAGCATTTCTGAGACCATATCTTGACCAGTCTATACTTCGACTGTTCTTAATTCGCGTATCAGGAACTTCGTGTTCCATTTTGTTGTTTCTTTCTGTTTAACTTAATTTATCTCAATTCAGACATCTGACTTTAATGCTCATCTGTCATTTTAACTTTTCTTCGTTATTTTGATTATCAAAAAGAAACAATTAATTACAAATGTTCTTACGTGACTGAATAAACAACAATGCATAGCAAATCAGAAATGCGAAAAAAAAATGCAGCACCATTTAATTGTAGATCTGTTTAAACATCAAAATCAATTCATGGAATAAGAAAAATAAATTCAGTCTTGGTTGTTGACGCTTGTTCTGTCATTTGTGAAGATTTACACAATATTTTTTTATTTATATTATAATCAATTTAGAGAAAAATGTAAGGTTAATAATTGTTTTTAACGGATGAACAAAGTGTATTTCATTTTTGACATGATCACTCGCGAAATTAACATATTAATCTTGAGCCAAAATGACAACTATCCACGAGATACATCTGCTAATGAATTATCGCAGATGTGACGTGTAGTAAACATTGTGTGAAGTGTGACACAATAGGATCTAAAGCAATATTTGGCAGTTTGCCACTTATTGACATTTACACACAATTTCTTATTTATATTTTATACTTTGCGAACGCAATTTTAGAAGTGTGTTCGCAAATCAAATTATGACAGTATTTGTGTCTTTCTTGCACGTAAATTCTTTAACCAATCAAAAGCACGCGGCAAATTTAAAAGACACAACATTTTAAAAAATTTCTTTAAGTTATTATAGAGGATTTAAAGGAAATTAATAAAACCAATTTTATTTAAAGCAAATACACTTTATTTATACTTGAATGATTGCCCTATGTATTATTTCATTCACACACACACGCAAAGCATTTTGATTCCAGCAGTTACGTTTATTTCTTCTTACTTGAAATGCTTTTCGTGCAGAGGCAAAAACACCTCATATTTGACGCAAAATATATTTTTTTTGCTCAAATTAAAAATTATATTCACACCCTGTTCATTCTATATTTCACAATGAGATACTTGAATGAGACGAGAGACCTTCATAATCCCAATCATTGTCTCATTATTTTCACAATTAGTCAATTCAATTATACATTATCAAAATATTGTCCAAAGTGTGTTCATTTCACACTAAAAAACGTGATAAGTGAGAATAATCGCTTAAAACCTTTTGTTCTTCTTGTTCCCTTTGTATGTTTTAATTTTTTTAAATTTTGAAATTTGACGATTAGAAGGCTAAAAAGTGAATTTAAATTATTATAAGTCTTCAACAATAATGTAATATTGCGCATGTAATATAATAAAATAATATAAAATAATAGTCCCTTTTTCTATAAAATTGCACGATGGCACATTAAAAACTAGCATATCAATTAATTTTATTTTTTGTACGAATACAAATAAAATGACTGCATTTAAATATGCAAAAAAAGCACTAAGTTCAAACACATTTTGGTTTAATCATTTCATTGTGGGAGACGTATTGCAAATGTGGTATTTTACATTGGCACACATTAAAATAATTGTACAGTAATGTTCAAATTAAAAAATGCAAACAAGTCAACGATTACACGCAAACTCAAAGCTTCAATTTTACAGCTTAAAAATATTTTTACACGGTCTCATTAAATATTGCTATGACAGTCACTGAAGCTTTATTAAATGGCCCGCCATTTAAATATTCAACTTATGAAGTCAAATATTATCCAAAAAAATTAATAAGCTATACAGTTTATTTAACGAAATGGACAACTTTGAGACTATTAATTCATACTTTAATGCGTAAAAAGTATTAACTTGTTATTTACAGTAAAGTTTCTTTACTGAAAATATCCAACTTTGAAATTTTTTAAGTATGAATGTTTAATAAAAATATATTCATAGTTTATTGTTAGTTAATGTTCATTTCTCAATAAAGTCCATAACGTCTTACAAATATTTATAAATAATACGCAACATTATCTTTCATAAAATTATATCATTGTATGTCTAATAATCGTTGTATTTGATGTACTCGATTGAGAATAAAATGCTATTGAGCATCAAATAATATCGAATATTGAAGATTCTTAAATCATTCAATTTGAAAAATGTGTATATTTATGCAAAGCTAATTTTTTATATGCGCATATTTAAAAATTAGTATTTTTATGTTACTTTCTTTTTAGATGGAAAAATTAGCTTTGTATATATGTTATTAAATTTTCGATACTTTTTCCTTTGCTATATCGAATATTGAACATGTTAATCATGAAAATGAGCAAATATCGCAAATGTTCAACACAACAAAATAATGTTTAACACTGAAAACTGGATTCTGTAGATTTAGTGTTACTTTTACAAATGGGCAGTCATAAAACAATGATTTTCATGTAAAATATTAATTGATTGCCAATTTAAAAAATATTATGGAAGTGACATTACCACACACCTCAATTGGCGATTTAATCGACATGGAAGAGAGAGTTACAATTAAATGCTTCAAACTAAACTTTTACAGTTAAAAGCATACTTAGTAAACTCTTAATTTAATTTGCGTGAAATAATTGAGCTATTATGTATCTCTCAGTGACTAATTTCTCAGCGACTAATACTATGAAATTGCATAAATTTACAGTGATCGTTTTCAGTGAATATTCATTGGGATTTGCATTTTTAGTAACCTTCAACCATAAATATAAGCAAATTTCAATGAAATTGAGATACTTTCATCAAATCTAATATTATCGCAGTTCTAATTTAAAAAATCGATCAACAAATTAAATTCCATCATATAATAAGTAGATCATTGGAAAAATACAACCTCAATAAATAATAACAAATATTTGGAGTATTTGAAATATCAAACAATGTTTAGCATTTCTACGATAATTATAAATGTTGAAGAATGTAATGCAATTTTTTCAATTTATCTTATCTACTAGATTTGATATAGAATAAAAAATCAATATCGCGACTATTTCGTTGGAAATATTTGTCAATAAAAATTAATTACTTTACAATTACAATCGTATTAAAACGAAAACGGAAGTTATACATAAAGATCGACTTGAGAAGACGTTGCTTTTTCTTTGGGAAACGTGCAATACTGTTCACAACGTCATCTGTCACATTGTACGAAGACAATTCATGTAACAGTTAATATAATAACTAATACTACGTTGTTTAAATAACAAGTATTCGAACGAATTTAGTTTTTCAAAAAAACTATGTCGATGAAAAATCATTCTCATTCGTACAAAAAAAGTCATTTATAATTACAAGCTTATTAAGTTTACATCGGTAAACTTACAACAGTAAATCACAAAACACTGCGTGCTACTTATCACCTATTTTTTCGCGCTTTATTTTATTTTCTCTCTCATTCTCACTTTTTCTCTCATTATCACACTGTTTCTCTCTAATTGTCCTGTATATAAAATAATCTTCAAAAACGTACATAAAATAGTTAAGTATAAAATATCATTGATAATATGTTTCTTTTGTGACGAAAATACGTCATTATATCCAAACTAGAATTCTATTTTAGTTTATACCTTTCGCAAATATAAATTTTGGTTCATACATTTCGTATAGAAATCTAAACAAAAAAAAATAGATGCAGCTTTATCGTAGAATTAATTACTATAAAAAATGTATCAAATTTACATGCATGAAATATAATTCCAAAAAAAACTTTATGTCGTAAAAAATCTTTCTGAAGAGTATATTAAAGAGATGGGTACAAAATGTTTCACTTATTGAAATGATAAAGAATTATTTCAATGCTTAAATTCTCAAACATTTTGCGTTCGTCTCTTTCAAAATATTTCAGATTTCAGTCATCTTTGACTTCTTATCGTAGAATTTTCTTTGAAATTATTCTCTGCATGTATGATATATTATATAAATTAATTTACTTTTTTATATGAGACTAAAACAGTCTTCTTGACTAGCGATTTTCATTAATTAAAGATAATATTTTTGGTGCTTTTGTCAATTATAACACGGAAAAAAACGTTAAAATATAATAGAAACGTTTCAAGTTTCAACAATAATCTTAAGTTATAAATACTTAAAATAATTCAGGATCAAAAACGATGTCATTATTTCTTTAATGTATATGATTGCTTTTTCTCGCAGCTAAGGATAGTTGCATCTCTCGATTGGACGCGTGGAATACTTCTGTCATCATCGACCTTGTTTTTTCCATGAGGATGTCGATGTCGTCGACACTAAGTCCTTCTGTGGGAATTGGTGGCAACGTTGTAATAAGAATACGCCCTACAAAATAAATTATTTTCATTAAATAATTATTTAACTTAATTAGTTTATTATTTATAATACATTTTTTTTAATATTCTAAAACATTAAATATGTGTACATTTTACAATATTGAATACTTATGATTATATGTATGTTAATTTCATTTGAAGATGAATCATCAAATTAATTCATATCAAAAAGTGTAAAATCTTTGAACTTAATTTTAAAAACAGACTTGCTTCTTGACATTCAAATATCCTTGATTTTTTGTTTGCTTCTAATGCTCGATGAAATTATTTATCTTTAAAGAATAAATTAAATATATATTATTTATAAATAATAATTCATGAATATATTTGTTCTTTTTCGTCCGGTCAATCACTTTTATATAATTATATAAATATATAAAATTAACAGCAATTAATCCGAATTTTTTTAATATTCAAGTCATATGTTTAATATATTTTTGTAATAAAATATTCTGGCTAGAATTTGTGTTCAATCATTCTTATTCAAGCATCTACATTGTTATATTATAATATCATTGGAGAGTAAATGTCTACTGTCGTATCTAATCAAGCTCATAATATACAATACCATAGTCTAGTCGTTTCTCTTCTTTGGACAGGAAATAATACGAAGAATATACCACTGGCAAAATAGGCAGTTGTAAATTAATAGCAACGTGGAAGGCACCTTTTTTGAATGGATGAATTTCACCAGTGTTTCGTCTGGTGCCCTCTGGGAATATCCATAACTTGATCTATATTCATTAAAAATTATTATAATTATTTCAATTAAATGTCAATGTTTAAATATAAATATAAAAATGAAGAAAAAAAAGTGAACCTTCTCATCTTTGATGCGTTTTGTAGCGGCGTTAATGGCTTTCCGAGCTTTTTCGGAATTCATTCTGTCGATGAAGATAAGTCCGCAAAGCCAAGCGGCAAGTCCAAATGGCCACGCGTAAAAGAGTTCTTTTTTTGCTACCACTGTACATTTGTCCATGATGGGCCAAATATCAAACATGCCCAAAATGTCAAGGGAACTTTGATGATTCGCAACAATTATACAAGCTCTTTCCTTTTCTAAGTGTTCACGACCTCGTAACTCCCATCGAATGCCAAGCAATGTACTTACATGATGGCAAAGTGACGAAGCCAAACTGTAACAATTTCTTATATTAGATTATTACTGAAATTAGTCCATTTTTATCTTTATAGTTTGAGAAATGAAATGAAAAAAATAAAATGGTTAAATACTTATTAAAATATTTAATATGCAGTAATACAAAAATGCCACAAATATTAACACATCGATTTTTGCATATCTTGAAAGTTAGATAACACAAAATTATTCAGTAAATAAACAGTAATTAAATAAACATGTTCTTTGGAATTAAATTATCTTATTATTTATTATTCACAAACACTTCCGATTGCGCTTTTATTTTCATTTTATTTCCTCACTCGCTTATGCTGATTAAATTACTGAACTTTTATTATGTCATACAACGTTCTTATTAAATAATAATCATTCATAGTAAGATCGAAAAAAAGAGTTCAATGCTTGATTGTTCTAATCCGCTTAATCTTTATGCTGCAAAATGAAATGGAAATAGAACTAATAATTAAAATTTAATTTCAATTTTTTTATATGATATATGCAAATATTTCTTCACTTTTTCTGTTTTATGATTTCTTGATTATTCTCAAAGAATTTATATTATATCATACACAAAATATGACTTCTAATTTATACAATAAGTATTCAACCGTCGTGTCTTCTTACATAATAAAAGTCATTTATTGACTTTTCATATGAAAAAAATGTTTTTATTTAATTGCCAAATCTCTCTCTGCTTAATTAACATTGCTGTTATTTTTTTCAATTTTTTATTTCTTTTTATATGCTAAGACTTAATTAGCATATTTGAAATTAAATCATGTATGCTATTTCATTTGATCATTAAATAGAAAAGTGAAAAATTATTTATTATAAGTTAAATATTTGATTTCGATAATAAATTGATAAAACGTATGATTGACTTGATCTTAAACTTTTACTATATATTATACCAAATAATTATTGTAAAACATATCATTTTTTACAATAAATTAATTAAAAAAAACTGATTAAGTTATTGATGAACAGATTAAATTGTTAGAATAAATACTTTCTCTTTGAAAACATTTTATTGGTTTAATATAACTTGAATATTTTATTTAAATATTTTTTCAAATTTTACAGCCATGAACTTAAAAATTGATTAGACAAATTATGTGACCGTTAAATTTAATAATACAAGTCTTATAAGTGCAGTAGTCGTAATACATTTTTCAGGGCCTTCTAAATTTTACACTTGAACAAAAAATCGTTAAATGTTTTATTATTATTATATAAATATTTTTGTAAAATCAAAGATAAGATAAATGTTAATTAAGCACCATTATATATGGCAATTTGAGCTTTTATAAAAACTATAATCAATCTCTAAAATACTTTCGACTCCATTCAATTTTTGTTTAATTAAAATGTATCAAAGAACGTGCTCCAAAAGCATTTTACAGTTTAATAATAATAACAAAAGATTGTTTGGAAGCAAAAAATAAATTTGCATCATGCATAAATCACGATATCAAATAGAGGTAATCTCTTTCACACATCATTCTTCTAATTTAAATGTTCATGAAACAAATCCACAAAAAGTCAATATAAGATTGTGTCATAATGTCGCATATGTATTAATAAAATATTTTTATTATATTATGTACAATATATTTATATATGCGATATAATTTTATTATTCATTTAATAAAAAAATTGCTGACTTTTATACACATAATTAATAACATAAAATTTAAATCAATTTGTTTTATCTTTTAAAGAAAATATATAAAAAAAATAAATGCTTATGTTTAAAATGTTAATTTACTTTTGCATATAAGTCTTCACGTACATTGTTATTTCAACTTATTACAATGTTTCGCGTACTATCATATAAACACTACATATTTATCAGTTATTAACAAAAAATACATAATGAAATGTCAAATTATTTGTTTTTAAAAACTTTATGATTATACTTTAAGTGAAATAAACAGCATAATAAATAAAGCATTTCTATGATATCGATTCCATTTTGCTTCATCAAAGTTAACATTGTAAGATTAATATTGAGATCAAAATAAACTCAGCATAAAATAACGATTATGTTACGTTAATTCTTAATCTTCTTTCAATTCAAAATACTAAATGTTTGAGTCAATCGATATCAGTGAATGTTATATTTTTTATTTCATTCATAAATTAAAATTGATTCAAATGACAATAAACTACTAATTTTATATATAAAAAACATATATTATAATAATAATATACTAACACTAAATTTTTGACATTTCTCGGTCGGAATATCATAATCGGAATAATGATTACAGCGTTGGCCGAGACAATGCCATAATACATGAGAAACTTGAAATAATAGCGAAAAGTGTGACTAGTCTCATAAAGGAACGGCAGTATAAGTATAAAAGCGACCAAAATCACTTCGAAGCACGACGGAGCCATTGCGTGGGAAAATCGTGGCTACGATGAGGAAGAAAAATCCGCAAAAAGCGATCAAACACAATGAACCCAAAATGAAAGTAAAAAGAAAAAAAGAAAAAGGAACAAAAATGAGAAATTGTAAATTTGAATTTGTCGGCTTCACCGGTTCGACTGACTTTTGTTGCAGTCAAATTCAAATACCCGACACATATACGAGACTTTGTCTCTCACAAACACAAAACAATGCGCGTCACCCGCACGACAATTCACTGCCGCTTAAATGCATCGAAAGTGTTGCCGCAGAAAAAAAGGAGGGTTGAACAAAAAGAGAGGAGAAGACGGGGGACAGGGTGGGGGGAGAGAGACAAGTTAAATGAATTAATAGAAAGAGAGTTTGAATGTTGTTTGGAGTACAGCTGCGCTCGCCGTTTGGCAGACGGCGGTCTCGAGAGGAGCACGCGGTTTGTTATCGTTGGGGCGCGCGCAAGTCTCAATTGCGAACGAGAGACTGGCTCTGGGGACTCCTCGCACAATGTCTTTGCTGCGCCCCAAAGCGCGCGCCTCTTGCAGATGCTTCATTTTGTAACGCGCAGACGCCCCGCGCAATCAACGGATGTACTTTCAAAATGCTTTTGGTGCTTTATGTCAACAATGACAACTTTTTCGTTATTTTGATTTGTTTATTAAATTATGTCTGTAAGTGAATTTATGTCTTGTTGAGTTAAAAATAAAGAAATTATTGATAAAAGTTGTCAAAGGGTGGTTTTAGTAAAATGTTTAATATTTAGGAGTACTTTTAGTTAATTAGTTTCATTAAACTCCTATGGTTTGATTTCTGCCGACTATATAGACAGCTTACTTTTTTAAATAAAGATATAATAGATTATTGCACAGATGCAATTTGTCTAGTTGTAATTGTTCAGTTAAAAGCGTAAAAATAAGACAAATATCTTTTATATTTTATTTTAAAGTTAAAAAGTAAAATTGCAAGGAAAATTGATTGCGAAGATGGACATTAAAAACTTATTTAAAGCAAATTTTTCCTTTGAACATAGGATTTTTTGAAAATTAATTAAAGATCATTCGAATGCTGAATAATTTTGACTAAACTCATTTAGTTATTTTTCGTTTTTTAATGATATTACTTTTGACAGTATTATTAAGATTTATCCTCTATACGATCAATACAAAAATGAAAATATAAAAAACAAAAATATCTTAGAGTTGTTGAGAACAGAAAATGAAAAAATTGTAAAGATATAAGGTAGAAGCACCGGTTTCCGGTATTTTAGTCCGGTTTCCGACATAATGTGTAACAAAGAGAAAAAGGAAAAAGGATTTGTAATATTAAATGACGAAAATTGGCACAGTCACGAAACCGGTGCCATTACCTTACTCTATAGTTTTCTTCGCTCAGCGTTTATATGGAGATCGTATTCATTATCAGAATAAAAATGTTTTGTCTTTGGTTTGTTTTGTTTTTATGGATGAAACAAAAAATGATATGAGTTTATATTCAATTTTATTTAACCGGAGTAATTGTAAAATTGTGAAAGCGACAATTATTGCACATGTGATCGAATGAGACAGTCCAAAATTACATGTAAAAATTGTATTTTGTTATTAAGAATGTAGAAAACCCATTTTTTAGTGTGTGATGAAGTGAGAAAACAAAAATTCAAGTTCAGTCATCCTATCTATCAAAATTATTAAAATATGATAACTTAAGTCGATTGAGATATTTCAATCCAAAAATATTAATATTCATTTATGATAAACTATTATTGCTATTAAATTTAGTCCCTGAATATTTATGATTTATATTTTATAAATAAGATGGGTCAAAGTTACTTATTTTTGTAATTTAAGTTAAAATTAATAATAAAAAAAAGATTAGAATTTCCATAATATTATTATTTATTATTTATTAAAAAATACATATGGGTAATCAAACTTTCAATTCGGTCAAAATGACCATCCAAACTTCTGGTGCCAAGAATTGTAACATCTGCTTTTTGTCAAGATTATATCACAAAATAATATATCGTCACAGTCAAATTGTTAGTTCGATCTGTGTTATTTCAGTCATATTTGACTAAAATATTAGTTGAATTAATGGTATGACTATTAATATAACCAAAAATCGGTGTTTTCAACAAATATTTTTATTGTCAAATTGATTATAATCATAAGTCAAATAAACTTAAGCATTAAAATAAATTAATTGTAAAATGATTAAACGATAAATTAATTAATTTCGCAATCATTTTATATAATCAAATGAATAATAAATAATTTAAAATAAAATCTGTTGACATAATCTGCTATGATTTGAAATATCTAAAAATAGCTGCGATCCCGCAAAAATGAAACGTCAGGAGGTATTTTCACTTTAATAACTTGTTCAGATGAGGTGGCTTGTATTCTTAATTAATTGAGTTGAAATGCTTAGCTATGTATATTATGATTACAACGAAAAATTCAGCACAATATTTTAAAATGTTATTACCTTACGAATAATTATTGAACAAATAATTGCTTAATTAAATTTACAACAAATCTTCTTTCCCTCTACTCAATTTTCGATATATCGACCAGCTGAAACATAACAATTATTTATTGATTTATCATAGATCGATTCTTAAGTTGCAGCTGCAGCGATGCAGCTTTTACCAAAATAAGTTACTTTTACTCCTAAAGATGAGCATCCCTTTGTACTCTCTCTGCACTCTATTACAATTTAAATAACTAAATTTGATTTTTTGTATTAAATTATTTGCAATCTTGAGTATATTTTTTATAATTTATTGTATATTAAAAAATAATACAATAATTTACATTAATTATTATTAAAATTTAGTCTTATTCTAACAAAGATTAAGTTAATACTTAATTTAGAAAATGTAATTCAATTATTTCGTATAGCGCGAATTATTGCCACTGCACTTTTCGATCGAAACTTTTGTTGGATGAGCTGAATCACACTTCACTTTTTCTTACGCCTTTCGCATTGAAATAGTATAATCACAGCATTTACATAAATATAAATGTCGTATACAAATGTAGTATAGCTTATCTATCTTTGTATAACAATTTTCATTAAGAATATTATTAAGTAGGCAAGAATTAAATATTGTATATTATTAAGTTAAAATTTTAAGCATTCATACTTTCTTTTTTAATTCTTTTTAAATTAAGAATATAGTTCTGCCATCCCGAAGTTAATGATACAAATATAATATTAAAAATAACAATTTAATAATATGATTGTATGAATCTAAGATCACAGAATAACACTTTCATGTATACATTTAAGTTTTTGAAGTACTACATTTTTACAACTAACATACATTTACTTCAGGATAACAAACTCTCATTTCTTAATGATATATTAAAAAAAATTCTTTTACTTTGATTCGTATTGAATACTGTTTGATTTCATACGTGAGCAATAAGTATTGTCTTTTCAAGTGCACTTACAACAAGATATTATAAGTATAAATACAATCATTATAACGTACGTAGTCAATATGAAAAACCTATTGGGTAACCATAATATAGTAAAATCCATTATTTTTTCCGTTGAATCTGTAAATAATAGCATAAATAATTTTCAATCATCACTTTTTTGGCAATTATATTTTGACTTAAGAAATGTCAATATTAAAATTTGTTTAATGTAATAAAAAAAACATACCAATATAAGCCAAACCATAGCCCATATTTGATGTACCCATTCGATACGAACATGTTGGAATTAAGAATTCATATACGTCTCCATAAATTAAGTTTATTTTGTAAAGAGGCGTTTTTATAGTGGGTATATGTGTGATTGAACTGTAAATTCCTAATATTGTATCTTTACTTATGTATACTGCGTTGTGTTCATGAGCAGTAAACATAATCTGTGGTTGTACTTCTTTTATTACCTAAAATGAAAGTATGCAAATTAGAAAATTTTAAACGGAAATAAAAAAATCAACAATACTAAAAATGAAATATAATATAAACATTAATTGAATATAAATTTTTACATTTTGCACAAAATTATCAGGGCGAAAGAGCAACGGCATGTGACTGAGAACAATATTTATTGTTCGGTTTTCAATATCTTCAGTTATAGACTGATGTTCCGGCAAAGGTGGTATAAATTGCGTCATTTTGTTTATCTGAAAATAAATGTTTATTACTTTTCAGACTTCTTTTATGATGAAGTATTATTCATTACATACCTTTACAAACATCACATCGTCTTTGATTAGAACATCTGGTTGGGTATAAGTAAATTTAAATCTTTCGTGTATATTTTTGTTAACAAAATCGTCTTCTCCACCAATGTCATTATCTCCGGGTAAATATATTTTCTGAAATATAAAGATAATAATAAAATAACATTTGTAATTAATTAATTATTGAAAGATTTATATTCATTGTTGATTTAAAGTATAAAAGATTATTATACATAATTAATTTATAAAAAGGTGCATGCATTATTAAATAAAATTGTCTACATTTTTAGCCTCAATATACTTGCTTTAAAAAGCGTTAAGCCATATCATTCCATTGAGGCTTTCGTTCGAATTTTAAATAAAACCATCACAGTAAAGACTGAAAACATTGTTAATATTATATTTGTAGCAAAACTAATGAAATATGATTATAATTTTGAAGAAATTAAGAGTGAACAATCTTTAATAATGAAACAAATGAATGCGATTAGAAAATATTAGAATGTTTTTTTAATTGGTTTAATATTAATATAGATTCAACAAAAGTTACTTCGATTACCTTTTCTTAGTATATTTTGTAAGAATATCGATATGAAATGACTTTTATTTAATTTAAAAGCGAAATATGGAATAAAATGAATTTAATTTATATAAATTTAAATTAAAAAAATATTATATTCAATGTTAGTTTATTTAGTTTTCATTGTATACCATTATATGATCTGGAGTTTCGAATATGGAATCGAATCTTTTTTTGTAATGTTCGAAACGGTTAAAATCTGAGATATGGCCTTCGTCCATTAAGTCTCCAAGGAAAATGATTACACTCGGTTGAGTGTATTTTAAAGCAGTACGGAAGGTTTTATATAAGTATCTGTATGGGAGAAGAAAAATTAAAGTTATTAGATTATTTCATTATGCGATCATCAAAACTTACTCATAATTTCTACAAATACAATGATTACCTATCGTTATCCCATATCGTAATCGCAGATCCAAAATAATTTTCGTTAACATTTCCTAAGATTTGCGGATCTGCTACTATCAATATCTTCATACAATTTGAACAGTCTTTTAAATTCCACTCAAAACTTTTTATATAGTACACAACAAATTCATTAAAAACTAAAAAAGCAGCTGCAAGTAGACATGTCGATATTAGTTTATACTTTCTCCTGAAAAATAATATTGAAACATTATTATGTATTCATTATTTAATGTACTGTAAACATTTTTTAATAAATGATTTTTTTAAGAAATTAAAAAAATGTAAATAAATATTATTTTTAGTTACTTTGGAGAAATCCTAGAGTATGTTTCAAAACGTTCAGATTGATTCTTAAAAAATAGTTAATAATGCTGTGCTGTATAAGTTCAGGTATTAAAATAGTATTTTTTAATATATATAATATTAGTTAGCATTTTTCTGATACGTTTGAACTTTTATGCTAAACTTACCTATATCGATGAATCATTTTTTTGGCCTTTTAAGTATTCATTCGTTAAGCGTATTTATTCGTTATAGGGTTGAATTTAAAACGAATGATTCCATACATTTATATTAACTATTTCTCCATTACACTTGAAGAAAAATGTTTTTTATTATTAAAATTTCCTAAAAATGTTTAATTAAGCATTATTTTAAAATATTATTAAATGTGAAATCATGAATAAATGCTAATATTAAGAAAAAATATTTAAGTAAAATATTAAATGGTCATCCATCCAAAAAGTATTTATATCCAACATTATTTATAAGTTTCCTAAATGTTTATTAATGATTTCAATTAGACAAATCAAATTCCAAGTGAAAATGAATAATTTTGTAAAATGAACTGAAATGTTTGTCCTTATTTTAATATTGTATATCTTAATTTTTAAATTAAATATAAAGGATTACTTGTTACTAACCACAAGTGAAACATGAAATCCAATATTACAACAACGTCACAGATACTGTGGCTGTATTTAATAATGACATACGTGCTACAGTAAGAATGTCGTTCAATTAATTAATTACTGCTATAACAGTTAAGTATATATGTATACATTCAAGTAAATATTAGATCGTGAAATTTAATATTATTTACGGACCAAATGTTTTTATAATTATTTATTAGAAAAAATGATTTAAAATACACAATAATTGTATTTTTTAATTAATTTTATATCTAATTTAATAATTAGCAATAAATACAAATATAATTTATTTTTGCAAATTGTTCATTAAAAGCATATATTTTGCTTTACTTATATTGATCGAATTAATGCTTTATTCTAATTTGCAATTCGTTCATTTGAATATTTTGATAACAATCAAAACATACTATACGAACCAACCCAAAACTAATAATATTTATTTAAACAAAACAAATTGATAAATCTATTAAATATTTTCATTATAGAAATACAAAAATGTAAACTATTTTTAATAATATTCTGCATAAATTATGTAATAAACATTTAGGGATTAAAATGTGTTACTTACTGTATAACAATAACAAAAGTGAAAAGTGATATATTTCATAAATCCTTGACAGGTTATTAGTTCAGTGATACACAAACTAAGTATAAATGAATATGAAATTCTCTCATTGTTTAATTAGCTATTAATTACCGAAATAAAAATGCGATTTTTTTTGTATAACTCAAAGAAACAAAAACACGGCATAATTTAATTTAAAGTTGAGTAAAGACGATGATAATAAACACACAACTCGAGAAAGAAATTGCATACTTCGGAAATTCGCAACTAAATTCAGGTAGTTGAGTAACACAAAAGAAAAGAAAATGATACGAAAATAAAAGCATACATTTATTTTACAGTAAAATCGGAAAACCTTTCATTCACATTTAATTGCACTAATTTTTATTTGATTAATTAATCAATCAATGAATAACAAAATTAAAAATATAAATTTATCTCTACTATAATTCATTATATTTTTGTATTTTCTATCCTTTTCTATCTCATGAAAAAACAAAGACATAAAAAGTGTATTAGTGAAATTTGCATTTATTTGTTTAATTTCTTGTTTTATTAAAAATCATTATTTCAATCAATGAATTTATTAATACAATTTACAAAAAATATCTATTAATTATTATCATGTCAGCTATAAATTAAAAAGTGAATTTTATAAGAAATATGTCAACGAATGATAAAATTTGACTTTGTATTTCATTTAATATCGTAAATGATAAAAAATTGAATTTGAACATTTGCGCGATGAGCAATAAAAAATAATGTCACAATAAGTCACTAGTTATCATGTGTTAAGTAAGCGTTGACAACTTCACGCGATTGGTTGGTTGTTATCGTCACTGGAGTCGAAGGAAAGAAGAGACACAAAAATAGGCGATAAATTAATATAAACAAGAACGAGAAGAAATGACAAGTAACAGTGACTGAGTGCGTGCGGTGATAAAATGTGTAGTTACTCGATTTGCGAGATAAGCGATGGTTAAGTCTATTGTGCGTTTAATCGATTGTAGTCAAGTCAAATATATAACCTGTTAATATTAAGAAAAGGAAGAAGAAGAAGTAGTAGTGGAAAAGACAAGAGAGGAAAAAGGAAAATACATTCAACTGGGATAAACATTGTGTATTTATCCTACACGACATATGTGTGCTGTTGCGAGTGTACAAAATCATAAGTGCGTATTCGTCGTCGTCCTATTGTTTTATCGAAATTTCATTTCATTGTTTAACGTCTTATCAATAAGAATATAAAGTCACGACAATATAACTTTCTTGATTACAAATTGACAGACATTAATTAATGTCATACACGTTATGTTAAACAATATTGAATTTAAGCTCTGACATTATAGTCTGTGTATTTATATATAGACATATATAGGTATATATATATTTATATGTATATGTATATAAAATGATAATATCATTATCGTGTGAGTTCTTTACCTATTAATATTATTTTGCAGACAAAACAATAATGGGTTCCATCGCTTTGGAGGAATTCGAGTTGATGAAAGATCCTAAATATAGAGTGTAAGTATTTATTATACAACAAACTGTTTTTAAGATATTACACACTATTTAAGTATATCTTTAAACAAATTATGATGAATCTATGAATCAAGTGATTCACTATTTATTTTATGGCGAATCACTGTTATCATATGAAACATTTGTTTATCTTATCAATATTATCGAACGCAAACTTCATGTGTAAAAAGTTTAAAATAAGTTAGATATTTATATGGTGGAATTAATCATATGATTTAAAAATAAGCGTAGAAAATGAAGTATAATATTTTTGTAAACATTTCAAGTAAACAGCTAAAATCAATTTGCTTTAATGTTCGACTCATTTTTTTCGCATAGATTAAACGTCTTGTGTGAAACAAATATGCACCGTTACTATTGTTGAAACATATATGATATTTTTTGTTGTCGTCTTTCTTTCAGTTTGTGATAATAAATGAATCATAGAGTTATGCAGTTGTTGCGATGTAACATATTTTACAAGTCAAATTGTATTATGGATATAAATACATTATTCAAAGTAGCTATTAAATTTGATTCATTGAAAAAAAGAAAAAAACGTCTGCGCATTTTTGTTCTTAATTAACAAAAATTCTATGATAAAAGTTGTCTTTTGAAAATATCACTTTTTGTTGTGCATACATTATTCAAACCAATTTTTTTATGAATAAAGAGAAATATGAACATCTTATAAAAAAGTTTTCTTCCTAACTTGGATTCTTCAATGACAAATTTCATGTTTTGTCGAGGATAAGGATTTTATAGTGTTATATAAAGCTTTAGATAGTATGATACAATTATATAATAATAAAAGAAAAAGACAAATCATTTTTCACATTTTTATATTTAGTATTAATAATCTGATTTTATTAAAATATATATTACGTGATTTTAGTATTTGTATCTTTGATAATGCAAGAATTTCGATAATGACCGAAATAAGAACCATCTACTTTACGTTCATTAATAATTATATTTGTCATTTCACTACATATTTCATTACAATTAAATGACCATTAAAAATTATGAAAGATATGTTTATTAAGTTAAATAAACATGTTATTATTATTAAAAATAATATCATTAAACTAAGCTATTTAAAAAAGACAGCGAATCATTGATTAAATAAGCACTTTATTTTATTTATTATCTAAGAACAATTGTTTCATTATTACGTAAAAAAGTTTTATTGCTGGTACTTTGTAAATTAATAATTAAATTGCATTAATTATAAATATAATTTATATTACAAATAACTTCCTAAAGAATTCATAATCGAAAAGGAAACATCGCTAAAATGCATATAATTTAATACCAATTACAAGTTATCATTTCTCTTATTTAAAAGTAACACAAAAAACTTACGTAAAAATGATAAAAATTAATTAATTTTATTTGATTTCGAAAAAGACAAAGTTCAAATAAACATTTTTTACTTAATTAACATTAAATTAATCAGTTTTATTATTTATATGTTTTTTATTAATTAGATTTATTAATTGCTTTTTCCTTGCAGATATGTCACAGCTGTGGATAAGGCTCTCAAAAATTTCGAATACACAAGCGAATGGGCGGATTTAATATCTGCACTCGGAAAATTAAATAAAGTTTTACTGAATTATATGAAATATCCTGTGATACCACGGAGAATAAAAATTTCAAAACGATTGGCACAATGTATGCATCCAGCGTTACCTTCTGGTGTTCATTTAAAAGCTCTTGAAACTTATGACATTATTTTTAAATGCATGGGCACCAACAGACTCAGCCATGAACTTTTTATATACAGTGCTGGTAAATATTACTTATTATATTTACTTTAGATATTCAAACTAATATTTGGATATTTAAAATAATATTTAATCCTAGGATTATTTCCGTTATTGGGCAATGCTGCAATGAACGTGAGACCGTCCTTGTTGACGGTTTACGAAACTCACTTTGTACCATTAGGCGAAAGATTGAGGCCTGCATTAAGCGGATTTTTAAGCGGAGTTCTTCCAGGCTTAGAAGAAGGCTCCGATCATTTCGATAGGTAACTTTATTTTTTTATATTATATTGTAATTATTACTATTAATTACATTTTTATTTGATGATCTAATTTGATGCATTTTTAACTAGGACAAATTCATTATTGGAAAAAGTATGCGAAGAAGTTGGCGCCGAACACTTTTATGCTTGTCTGTGGGATTGTTTGGCATCAAATTCTGGAATACGATTGCCTGCTATATCCTTTGCTTTAAGTCACTTCAATAAAAAACTGCCAATGGAGAATCAGTTATATATTATGGGAACTAAAATTGAAATTATGGTATCGTATTGTTTAATAATACTAAATTATTATTTATAAAATAAAATCAAAAAATTAATTTATAAAGTTGCTTTGTTATTACCATAAATATATACATAAGTCTTTTAACTATAATAACAGTTTAGATAGTAGAATTGAAAAAGAATATATAAAAGAAATATTTCTGAATCATTCGAATGTAAGCATAAGGATCAAATGACACAATTATAAAATAACGTTATATATTGCAGGTATCCGCATTAACGGCTTGCGTTCAAGACAATTCGGTGTTGGTTCAAAGAAGTGCATTAGATTTATTATTAATTGGATTTCCAGTTCATTGCAGTCAATTGTGTCACAATGATATGGTCACATTATTGACATCTGCCTTAGTGACTATACTACGTCGTGATATGAGTCTGAACAGGTATTTAATAATTTAAAGTCGTTTAAATATTTAAATTGATAAGTTTGACATTTAACTTAGAATTACAATAATAATCATATTTACAGACGATTATTCGCTTGGCTTTTGGGCACCGAAGTAAAAACGTCAATTTTGAAAAAACACACAGAAACGAAAACCACGGAAAACAGTCCGTCTGCTTATTTTGAACTTTATTCGAAAAACTTATTGATTGAATCTATAAAAGCAATATTAAAAACAACGTACGAGGAAAATCAACTCGATTTAAGACCGTACAGAATTATGATTTCATTATTGGATAAACCTGACATCGGACCAGTAATATTAGATGATATTTTATACGAAGTTTTTCGGTAATTAAGTTTAATTTTATGAATGTATTATGATTATCATAAAATTAAAGTCAAAACATATTCTTACAAATTATTTTATTACTATTTGCAGAACTTTTTACAATGCCTGTAATCACGTTGACAAAAATGCAAAGACAAACGAAGTGATTAAATCCGTGAACCTTCTGTTTTCCACTTTGGAGCCTCAATACGTTTGGTTGCATTGTGGCTTTTTGTATCAGAAAGCATGTCAAGCAAGTGCAAAGAAAAAATCCATTACTCCAAACGATGCTCGACAAATTGTTAAAGTAGTCGGCAGTGGTGATCCAGATTTGTTTGAAGTTTGTACTCTCACTGAATTTCTGCTGGACTCTGTATCTTTAGAAACGTCAATTGACACTCCGTCGGAACATTTGCCAGAACTTTTTCATGAAATCATCGTCAAATTGATGCAAAGTATCAAAATTTTATCATTGGCCGAAGTGACAACAAGTCTTGCTCTTTGTGCGAAAATTCTCTCAAAAGTTCAGCCAGCAATGATATCGGGAACTTCTCAACAATCGGAAAAATCAACCAATATTGCGGATACAAGTATAAATGGTACAGTTAATGATACAAGTTTGACAGCAATTCCATTGGAAAAAAGTCAAAGTGATAGTAAATTGAATAAATCCGAGGTAAGAAATTTGTCGGTAGATAAGATTATGAGTCCACGGCGGAGGGCAAATTCGGGCGGTGCGCCAAAAAAGAGTGATAAAAAGTCGAAAAAAAAGGCAAGCAAAAGTGCGTCGAAGATTAATGACATTGTGGTGCAGACGGAGGAAGATAGTAACATATCAGTGATTGTGAACGATGAAGTGAAACCTTTATCGCGGAATAAAAGTCTTGATAATCTTAAGATCAATTATCTTGAGGTTCCGCATGAAAAGGTGACACTGCAAAAGCTGCATGGTTCGACGGAATCTTTGGCGTCGAAAAACAGTACAACACCTTCACCAATGTCCTCGCCTATGCGACAGGCACAATGTTCTATGTTAGAAAAGTGTCTTAGGTATGTATAATCTTGAAAATCAATCAAAAATTAAACAAATATTCAAATAATCGAGTGTATTAATTGATTTGGTATAAAAATAATTTTAAAAAATCTACTTTTTATTCATTACAGAACGTATAAACGATTTTACGTGAAATTAGTGGAGGGTCGAATGTTGGAGAAAGAAAAATCCGTCACTCAACTATTCGACGAGCTGACAATATCAACGCCACTAGATAACCTCGACGAACGATCCAAAAAACTGGAAAATCTACTTAGGTCAAAAATAAATCTAAATTGCGATTCAGATGATTCTTTAATCGAAGTTTCCGATGAATCAAAAGGTGTTGACATGCAAAAGCTATATTTATCAAGCATTATAGAAGTGGATGATTGGCAAAAGGTGTTGAAAATTGCGTCAAGTTTGCTCGTCGATCTGTCAACTTTTCCAACGATTTTTTCAGCGGTTGTCGACGGCACTGTGTCCGATGAAGAATCGACCGAAAGCCTACTGCCGAACTGGCTGAAAGTCTTGGTGGTCTGTTCGTGTTGGCTAACAAGACAACCGACATTGCAGCTCATTTCGATTGCAACTTTGTTAGATTTAATTGCCTTGTTTAAGACTCACAGTGATACGAAGCCACATAATTCACAAGGCGAGGGTGTTATGACGGTGGTTTTGATGCCTTTGTTAAAACGCGGACACATGAGTTATTTGCAACATCAGACAAATGTATTTCAAATACTCTCACATTCACTTTGGCAACATCTTGGTGAATTACCACCACATAAATATAGAATATGGTATGATTTCTACTTTTTTCAATAATTATTTTAAGCAAAGTTAAAGTTTGACTTAATAAATATTTGTTTAATTGCATTTTGCAGGTGCGTTGAATTATTGTACGAATTACATCATGCGTTAAATGAACTATGCGACGCAGTCGAGGACGTAATCGGCAGTTCATTGACCTGCAGCGTAATCGAAAAACGAATCGAAGCGTTCAATCGTTTTATCACATTATGGCATCTGGGTCGCGACGTAGAATCTAACAGTCGTGCTCGTGGCCATCAGCGAACATTTGACAAATCACTCTTAAAAGTTCTAGACAATTTACAATTAACCGACAATTCACCACTGAAATTACAGGCCCAGTCATGGCTTTTGCACTCGCTTGTGCGTGGTGACATTGCGCGTCTTTTGACGCCAATTTTGCAAATACTCTTGGACCCGTCGACCTGTCGAATGAGTGTTTTGCATGTCAATATTCAACATAGCAATGTTATTTTAACGAAAAATGATAATAACGCTGAGGATAAGTTGGAAATGCACGATGACAACGAAGGCACGACGAATATTTACGCGATTAGTTCGGTCGATGGAAATGTGATATATCACGTGAGCAACGGTTCGAATGAACACAGCAAGTCACGAATAAACACACGAAGTCATCGCAAAAAGAAACAACAACAACAGCCGATTAATCCGGTAAAAGTGAAGCGCATTTTTGCGGTCACAACTTTGGCGACTGGCGGTGATAAACAATTGCGTTATATCACGGAAAAGAATCAATCGCGAGAATTGGAAGTTCCGCCAAGTATATCGGGCAATCAAAAGATTTCGGTATTTATTAATCCACTGTCGATGAATTGTAATAATAATTCAAACGACTCGATCACGGAGGACGAAGCGTCGTCGATGTTGAATAAGAAGATCAATGTCGATTTGCTGAAGAATGTTAAGAGGTTTAGTAAAAATGACATTGATTCGATTGCGAGCTTAGATGACAATTTGTTTGAGTCGTTGAAAATTAAATTCAAACACGACGATAAGAAGACAAACGGCGAGGCGGAATCGTCGTGTGAATCCATTGACAATAGCTTTGATTCAAGCAGTCCTGATGTTACTGATAAATTTTCAAAGCATAAGAAGGAGCTTGTTATTTCACCCAATTCCAGGTTGGTTTTGTTCTAATAAATATTTTATAATTAAACAAAAAGTAAAGAAAGATATTGTTTTTCTTCTTATTTAAATTAGTCATATTTTTAAATAATCTTCGCATAATAACTGCTAAAATTTCGTTTGCAGTAGAGAAATTCCGGGGACATTAACAAAAGGACGATATCGTAGTTCAAATGAATTCACAACTACTTATGACATACAAGATATTGGTGGAAACTTTGACAATAATGCCGAAGTGCCGGGTTGGATGATGGGTGAAGAAGATAATGAATTGGAAATCAGTACGTCCGCCGAAGAATACTTCAATTCAAATAGCGTCAGTGTCGTTGAATCGATTTTAAACGAAATTATTGACAAAGCCATACAAATTAGTGAATTTTCGGAATCTAATAAGGTATAATATTTTTTTTATGTCTATAATAATTTTAATCATATATTAATATTAAAAAATGAAAATGGTATTAACCATAAAATGTTTATTTCAGTCGGACGATTCCATTCAGTTAGACACTGAAATAAAACGAAACGGTGTTGGAGTTCATAATCTGCATTCACATATGCTTTTATATTGTGGAGTTTACGATTCCACACGAACACTTTATGCTCTCTGTACTTTGCGAAATGAAATTCAAACAAACGCAAAGATATTCCTATGCTCCGCCGCGACGACCGGTGTATCCAATAGTGCGAAAAGTACGCTTTTATTGAATCTTTTAGGTAGACATCGAAAGAGTGTTTTTGGACGAAATTTTCACGGCGATATAGCTAGTACAGAGTTTATTTCAACGTACAGAAGCAGTATGTATTTGGAGGTTTTGATTAGTATTTGCCTTTACTTTGCGAGAAGTTATTATCCAAATCTTGGTCAAATGAGACTAACTCAGGAAGAAATTTCTGGCAATAGACAAGTAAGTTGAACGATAGAAACAAATCAAAGATATATTTTTTATTAGTGACATTTTTAAATATATCTATTTAACTGTTTTATAGGTTCAATTAGCAAGTGTCGAGCTTTTGACGTTAATATTTTCGGAATTAATACCAATTGTTCGAGATTCTGGCAAAGGCTTTAGCTGTTATATCATGGATTTATTAACTAAATGCAAAGTACAAAAAGTTGCTCTACACTGCCTCGTATCGAGTGTCCTCAGTATGAAAAGTGCTCAGAAAGAGTATGACGAAATATTTACCTTCACCGAAGAAATTATGCTTTTCAACGATCCCATTTTGGACAATGACATTAACAAATGTAAATATCGCGCTAGCGATCACACTGAAGCTTTTCAGATCCAACTGTTAAGGTGAATACTTGTTTGCAGTGAACAAATTAGTATTTAAACTCGTTTTGAAGTTATGAATCATTTCAAAAGTAAATATTTTGTGATATTTTAGGTTGCTTTTAGCACTTATAATGTTGGAACATCAGTGCGGAGTTCAAAAGGGCGAAGACATAAATGCGTCTACTCCTTCTACCGGAACGACAAGTCCAAACAAAACGACTTACAATTTATCAGCGAATAATTTAAAATACATTCCAGGATTGTCAATTCCTCAGCAACCGATGTTTCTTGCCAGTATTTTAAGTGCACTGAAATTGGTACTTTGAAACAATTTATATATATTATATTTTATGTTTAATTAATATTTCATAATTTATTTTATTATATTTTTCATGCTATTTCAGAATCACATGCGACATTTACATCAATACTGGACAACTCTGGTAACATCAAGTTTACCCTTTGTGGGTTCTGCATTGACGCAAATTATGAAAAGCGTGATCCATCAGCTTTGCAACAACATCGAACATTTATCGTCCTATTATATCGCCGACAACACAAACGTACAAATTCCAAAGCTTGAGGACATAAGTATGGTGGAATGTTGTCTGCCGGCTGATTATACCGTTATGCATTTAGAAGCATTAACGTTTTTGTTGCATTATTGTTTATTGGATACATCACAACAAAGCGGATTCTCGTTTAATCAACCTCTCAGTGGTGCTATTCAAACGGGTATACCAAGTTCCAATCCCGGACAAATTTTTAACAATCTTATACACGTTTTTATGCCAGGGCCACTTTCTCCCGTAAGTTTTTTTTTCTTAGTTTGAAAAAGTTTCAAAAGTTTGATTTATTTAAGTTAATAAATAATTGCATTGTAAAAAAAATGATTACATTTTAATGCTTAGTTACAATTAGGATATTTTGCAGGATATTGGTGCTTCTAAAGATAAAAATGCAATGAGTGAGCATTTGTTAAACGCACGAAGAACAGCTTTAAGTCATTTACCACGAATTATTGCGTCATTATCTGTATTATGGCAAGCAGTATTAGCGATTAAGGACAAGTAAGTATCGATTATTTATTTTCAAGATAGTGTTTTTCATAAATCAAAGCCATTAAATAAACTTGGCAAGTAAATATGATGTAATTAAACTGTTATGAAAATACGCTCAAAGTCTGATTTTTGATGTTATTTCATTTTAGCGAACAAGCAAGCTGTGTAGTAGGTAATCCACGAGTCGTAAAACATCAGCTTTTGGAGCTTTTATCACCGATATCATTTCATCATGGAGTCAATTTTCTCGCGGCTGTTGCTGTAGCTTGGCATGAACGAAGACAGCCAATGAGTACAAAAAAGGTTATTATTCAACTTATTCTTTCATAATGTACAAGAATACTTTACCTAATTTTCATCTTAAAATAATTATTAATTTTCTTTAATTATAGATTTTACCAGAAGCTTGTCCTAATCAACAAGTAATGGTCCATCTGGTCGGGGCAATTCGTGTTATGCCAATTGACACATTAGTACAAACCGTACATCAAGTCATAAAAACACTTCCTCCAATTGATGGCGTTAAGCAAGATTTTTCCTTGGAGGTTTCAGTGTTAGAATTACTATATGTTTACATGCAAAGTAACACAACGCAAACTCTAGTCGAATCTTGGACTTCAATGCTTGGCTTACTCAAAGAAGGCCTGTCCCTCAGTGCGCCAGCACAATTTTTACTTTTGGCAATTCTTAATGAATATGTCCAAAAATGTCCTCCGATGCAGGAGAAAAAAGACATCAAAGATTTACAAGATATATCGGCTAAGGTATAAATCAGTATTTCAGATATTCTGTTAAATCAAAATATAATCAGTTCAATTTTTGCATAATTAATTATTTTTTTTTAGTTAATTGAATCGTGCTCTCAAATTGCTGGTGCGTGCTTAGAACAAACAACATGGCTGAGACGAAACTTTGCAGTAAGGGAAGACGTTTTAGACGTCCGAGAAGGATCGGCAGAAAGCAAAGAAGCAATTAAAGGAACTGGTATAAGATTATTTTTATTAATAATCTTTACAAATTTATTTAATTATTTCACTACTAATTCTATAATGTTTGAATTCGACTAGCATCACCTGGGACGCCGCCTAACACAGCTTACAGTGTTCAAGCGCAAGCCGTTTTAGCTGAAATTTTGGCTCCGCTATTGGATGTTAGTTACGGTTCACAAGAAAAAGAGCGTGTAGCCACGTTGTTAACTAATTTAATGTACAATGTTACGCCATACCTTAAAAATCATTCGTAAGTCAGAATATATTTAATTTGCATTTTCTTCCTTTTTATTTGTTAATCTATAAATAATCAATTTTTTGATTAACAATACAATTGCAGAACAAAAAACATAGCTTCATTTACCGCTTGTTCGCAATTACTGAGTTCTCTGTCTGGATATCAATATACCCGAAAAGCTTGGCGAAAGGATGTACTCGACTTGTTGCTGGATCCAGCTTTCTTTCAAATGACGCCTGCGTGTTTACCTTACTGGAGAACAATTATTGACAATTTAATGACACACGATAACACTACGTTTAGAGATTTATTAAGTATGTGGTTCCTTAATATTTTTAAGAACAATTTATAATTCAACTACTTTATTTTGTATGTTAAACTTGTTATATAATATATGATAATTTTGAATAAATTGACTTATAATTTATTTGATTCTAGACAAAGTTTCCATAGCACAAAGCAGCAGCATCAGTTTATTTTCTTCTAAAGATCAAGAATATGAGCAAAGAGCACAACTGCTGAAAAGACTTGCGTTTGTCATACTTTGCAGTGAAACTGATCAGTATCATAAATATATGCCCGAAATTCAAGGTAAATTAAAATAAATTTTTAGAAATGTGTAATTAAATATTAAACATTAATTCGTGATTTCAGTCAACTAATTTAATCATATTTCTGAATTATAAATATTTGATTTTATAGAAAGATTGGCTGATAGTCTGCGTTTACCCCAAGTAATACCGTCAATTCAAGCTCAAGTATTTTTATGCTTTCGTGTTTTGTTATTGCGTATGTCACCTCAACATGCAACGTCGCTGTGGCCAGTGATTGTCAGCGAATTGGTGCAAGTTTTTCTACAAATTGAACAAGAACTCACGACAGACACTGAGGAATTTAGGTACGAAACGATTTGTTAATTCTAAACTTTGTGATGCATTCATCATAGTAATATGGTAGTCTCATTCTATGGCATTTACTATTACTACGTAAGAAAATAAAATCTATCATTAATCTCTCATTTTTGATATTTGGAAAACTATAACACATGTAAAAGTAAATTTTCCCAAATGTTTTTGAACAAAAGATATTATGTATGAATAGAATTAAACAATTTTGAAATTAACGCTAAGATAATTTGGGTAGAAGAAAAATGTTGAACATCATCATCATGTATATTAATGTTATGCCTTTGAAATAATGAAACTATTTTCATTATGGAAAATGCCTTTGACTAAATCATGTTATCTATTTTTCATTTCATCATAATAATAAAAAAAAACACTTATTATAATGTCAAAGTACATAAAAAATATTTTGAAAAACTAACAAAATATATATTAAATGTAAAATATTATTTCCGAATTGCAATATTAACAAAATTGTTTTCGTAAATCTAAACTTTAATATTACTGTTTTGTTTGTTCCTTTTTGTCTACAATTTCATGGCATTTACGGTTCCATAAATAATTGAATTTGGTGTTGGGATTCTCAGTCGTCAGAGCAGGTAATTCATGCGTTGTTTTATTATACAATTTTTAACAGAAAAGTTGATAATATCTGATCTACAGTTACCTTTATTCATTAATATTTAATTATAAACAAAAACGTATGTCAGATGTGTTACTCCTCTTTTCTGTTTAAAAATAAAATGCAGTGGTTGTTTTGGTGCAATGAAAGTAGTTTTCGTTCTATTTATAATATTTATTTTCTGTGTCTTGCTTTTCTGTCTGTTTCCGCTGCTTCCTTATGTTTCGTTTTATTTCATCTTCGCTATATATCTCAAACATATTTATGCTTAATTTTTCTGCTGTCACTTTAGAAAATAAACTTTATTTTTGTAGATTGTAGACGGTAGTATATTTTTATTAACCCATTTATTAATTAATTTTATTATTTAGAAATGAAATTGCTATTAATATAATATAACTTAGTAGAATATATTAGATTAAAAATGCTTTATTTATATACTATTATGATTTTGTGTTACATATATATTATAATTTACATACATAAACTATATTATAATTGAGAAAACAATTTAAATTAAAATTATTTATTTAATATGTAATAAAAAGATATGTATATGTTGTATTAATATATCAATCTATTTTCATTTGATTAGTTCACACATAAAATTGATGTCTGCTTTGGATTCATCATGGGCATCAAATGGAAGCAATGGTTTACAAGCTCATGGACATCCTCATTGGTTACAATTACAACTTGCTGCTGCAAAACTTTTGGATTTGGCACTTTTATTACCGGCTGCGAGATTACCACAATTTCAAATGTAAGTCCGACATTAAATTAGAACTTTAAAACACATTTTGAAAGTTACATAAAATATGTATATAATTTAATTACAGGTACAAGTGGGCATTTGTTGGTGACGCGGCAGCAAACAGTGGTGAAAATAATAATTTATCCAGTGACTTTGTACCGCATGTTACCAGAATAGTCAAATTGATGGATAACAAGGTGAGGTGACACAAAATAATTAAATTTCGTTTAATATTAAACTCGTATTATTATTGAAACAAAGATTGTTTTAATGCTTTTATACAGTTTTTCAAATAGTGAATACAGTGAATTATGGTTTCAATACAATTAATCTTTCACTTTTTATATATAACATAATCGTCCTGTATAAAAGAACAGTGTTCTGGTAAAATACATTGCATCGTAACGTCGTCATAAACAAAGTCATCTTTACATTCACATCCCTCTTCACACGGATAGTAACAATCAACGATATTTGGCTGCATACAAGTAAATTGACAGACACACGAGCTCCAGATAGTTTTATCGTCACAAACATGATTCATGAGATCCGAATAACGATGTTTTGTGTAAAGATATAATTTATCGGATTCTTTAAACTCGAAAGGATTAACCATGGGATTATCGTTATTCAAGTACAGAGGATTTCTGTAATCACCTTCCAAACCGTCGATGTAAAATTCCGAATAGTCAGCCGTATTTGTCGATCCAATCAATGACTCGCTTTTATGATGATCGATTTTCTTACTTTTCACTTCATTTTCTAATTAACAAAATTTACTTCATTAAATGTGTATGTTTAAACAATTAATGTGTTTTATCGAAAAATTTTAAATTACCTTTATTTATGATTTCCATTGAAATCGTATATGAAATTAAACTAAAAATGACGTATAAAATCGACATTCTCAAGGAACAATGTTACACTGTTGCGGTTTGTCGTGCGTTTAGAAGCTTATCTTACATTACGAACTCATAACTAACGTAATTGAACAATTGCCGCTTTTATATTGTTCAATTATTCGTCTTAGTAGTAATTAAAACTTGAACAATTATCACTAAACAAGACTTTAATTAATCGATTGTCTATGTTTTTTCTAAATACATAATTATTATATTTATTATATAGCTTATCCTTTTTTTTTATTTATTTAAGTTAATCTAATCAGTAATTAATGCAAATGCATATTTATAAAGAAAATAAATATAATATTAACATATTTTGTAATTTATGTTTCAGTTTAAGAAATCGGCCAACCTTTCACACATACCACCTGGAGAATTGATATTACTGTCAAACAACCTTAATTCATTGCAAGATCTGCATGTCTTTTTCACAATAATAAGTTACAAATCGCGCGAGACACATGTACCATTAAATATAAATCAAGTTGAAACAGTCATCGAGCAAGATTTCTTGGAGAAAATGTCGAATGTACCAGCGAGATAGTTAGTCACTTTGACAGCAGTGAGCGCGGAATTGTTGATGACATACAACTATTTTAATGAATTTATCTGTTGATTAAATGCGTCTAAAAAGCATAATACAAAATTTCGCCAATAAGCAATGTTACGATTGAAGCCAAAGCTTTACTTTTTTCATTATTGCTCGTCGCGAATTCGCATGTACTTTTTTTATTAATATTATTTTTATTAGATTTAAGTACGTTTTTATTTTGTTATTCAATTGAATGATATTATAGGATAAATTGCATCAAATATCACGGATGGACAATTTGTTCAAGTATTTTATTAATCAGCGTTATTTATTTTTGTATATATTTAAACGAATCAATTTTCTTATGCTTGTGTAATAACATTGAGAATACGACGAAACTAACATGTTAAAAAATCATTGTGAAGGAATGGTTGTGAACATTCATGTATATGTATGAAAAGTAACGAAAAATGATGAACATTTCGTTTTGCATTAATGTAATCCATGAGACTGTAATAATCTCGTAGAATGTAGTAATTTCAATAACTTGTTTTGTTTTTGCTTTTTACGTTTTATCGCCAGCATTCAAAAAGTTTACGATGTCTCATATCGTGTTATACAGTATCACATTGGCGGCTATGTTTATATATAAATATATATATTATATATAAAATATTACGATTACAAATCTATAATATTGTTAATAATATTTTTATACTATTCAAATTATGAAAAAAAAGAAGGACTTCCTTATACGAAATGTGCATAATATATTTGACAATTAGAACATTCGTTTTACACGTTGTACATTCTTGTGTGCAGATATTACTATATTTGTACAGTGTTTTATTGTTAAAATGTATATGATGATAAATAAAAAAATCAATTCAAATGTTTTAATTGTATAATTTGTATGTATACTTTTTAACCACAGCATGATAATTTTTATGCTTATATTTTATAGATTAATATTTATTTAATATATATCAGTTATAACAATATCATCAACTAATAACAAATAATAATAAACAAATTTTCTCAATTTTAGTTTAAATTAAAACATTACGTAAATGTATGAAATATTATTTCCGATTAGAAATTAATCACATTAATCATATCTTTACCATAATAGTATATCATTTTAATATAACTGGTTGTTATATAAGAGCTTAAAACAAAAGGATATTTATTTTTAGATAATGTTTACGTTTGATTAAAATGTAATAATATTTGATACGAATATTATTATTTAATGTAAAGTTTAATATTAAAAACGTTTCTTATTATTGCTATTATATTTAAATGAAATAACTGTACATCAAATTGCGTTTTTGGAACGCCAAAATTTGAAAGTAAGAAAGTTTGCAATTTACAAACGAATTTAATTTTTGTTCGGTCAAAGACCTTTGAAGTACGTATTACTCATATCAATTATAACCAATATTTATAACCAATTTTTATTGTATCATTTTTGTATGTTTATATTTATAATTAGATAATATTTATGCAAAAGAATTTAATTACTGTAAAACAAGAAGTTTGTTTTTTTAATTTTATCAATACCAAGCACTTTTTCAAGTTTGTGCGTTTGAATTAAGTTTGTGTATTTATCGTAGATTTTATGATAATAATCTTTTGGAATTAAACATCGTCCAAACGTAAAACAGGAATTAAAGAGATTACATTATTTTTAAGGAAAATCTTTTCAGTAAAAACATTATTTGTTTTTAAACAATCCGCACAGAAGTTTTATTATTATAAGATTAACCGAATTATTAAATTTTATCAGATTTAAAGATATTTCAATATTTCTGCAATATATATTTTGATTTAAGATGATTTTTAAACTTTGATTAGTGACTGTCATATTCTTTCACGTTTGTTGAAGCTAATTTAATCTGATCTAACCGGCTATTTGAAGGTTGATTGATTGAATACGCACTTTCATAGAATATCATTATTTGTAGACTTTTATAATCTTTAACTACACATTAGTTAATCAGTCATTTTTCAAATATATATAATACTTTTTACATATATATATAACAATAATATGTAAAAAGGTTTTATTATTTTTTTATATTTTTTGTAACTTTGAGAAACAATGTTATACTAAATCTTATACATTAAAAAAGAAAATTGTGTAATGAAATTTTATTGCTTTTCTTCATTAGTTAACACAATGTTTCTTTCTGTAAAATGTAATCATGTATTTTTATAAACATTGAACTATGTAAATTCACAAGAGAAATGAACTGAAACGTGAAGAATAATGTTTTTGTACTATCACAAAATAGGTGAGCATAATTGAGAAATCTTAACAAAACAAATGTCCTGAAATAACAGATTTTTTAAGCACAAAGCTGACAAATATAAATAGTTTATGAAGCTTATCTCGTTTCGAACATTTTTGCGCAAATTACATCAGACAATTTAAAAATGCATATTAATACAGTATTTTTTAAATAAATTATTAATTAAATTGACAATAATTTATTTGATGTTTGCAAATTTATTTGGTTAGTATTACATAATTTATTTACTTATATTTAAATGCTTCTGAATAAATATTGTGTTTAATTATGAATGTTTCCTTTTATTTCTGACATATATCGAAATGTTTACTGACTTTAATCCAGTGTAATTAATTTAGATACACGAGGCTGACTATATTAGTAAATAGAAAAAAATTATCAACTAAAATGCAGCAGCTGATAACTGAAAAAAGATATACAAACAAGAGTAATTATTAAAGAACTATCATACTTTACATCATTCAAATGTTATACTTCAATCAAATAAAAATCTAGTTTAATCTATAAATAACGTAAATTTCATACTTTATAAATATATATAATAAGAATCAACTATTTCATCATCATATTTTACTTAGAAAAAAATGAATTTCATTTTATTTAAAATATTTATTCTTGGTTAAAAGAATCCTCAATAAAATTTCCTTGAGGAAATTCCTCATGAAACTTTCTTGAGGAAGTTTCCTTAGGAAAAATTAAGTAATTATATTCAAGAGACTAAAGATATTACTTTTTTTAGTATATTAGTTTTGTTATTTACTGAGTTTACTTTAGCTTATTCTCCCTTTTAATTCGAATAGGAATAGTTAGTTAATTCAGTTCATTACTTAGTTTATTTCATTAACTTAATTTAACCAGTTCGTTTAGTTATTAACTTCAGAAAAACCGAATTCCTCTTAATTGAAGATACTTGTTAATTGAAATTGCAAAACCCTTCATAAAATCTTTTCGTATGTTTGCATCGTTCAAAAGTTTCCAAAACGACATAAAAATCGCAAATATTATTAGATAAACAAGCGCCCTGCCGAAATGCTCGCTTAAATGTATTAATCTATTCTTCTTCTTCTTCTTCTGAAACTCAAAATTGAAAATTCCCTTCCGATAAGAAATTCCACTTTTATAATTGTTTCCTTTTATTTGCTCGCAAACCTTGTATATACAGTTGAAACGAAACCAACTGTTTAGCAAGAAGGACAAACTAATATCTGAAACCTTCGTCGAAGACCCTGAATCTACATTATTAGCATAAAAATTGTCCATTCTCCTTGCAATCTTCCTACGGTCTTGTTTTTCTTCATCCTCCAAACAAGATTTGACGAAAAAAAAAGATGTAAAACACTTAAAACATCGACGATAAAAATAATATTCATTGATATCTGTGTGTGTAAGTGATTCAAAGAAATCGACGAAGTGGAGTTGCAGGTAGAATACAAATGTGCAAGCGTGGCTTGCTAATGAGTGGATAAAAAGATATTAGCGAATTAGTATTTGTCGTGGCATTCTGATGGCGCGGCTCGGAGCTCTGACAGCTAAGCGTTAATTCGAAAGCAGTATGTAAGGATACTTGATATAAACGCCGCACGCCGCTTCGGTCATTCATTCTTCCGCGACTGACTTAGTCGCCGAGAGTCGTTGACTGTACATACAGAAACGGTATTATACCTTCGTGAGTGAGCAAATGTTTATTCAAACACAAGACAAACCATTTTGTTGGTTTTAAGTTTTGGATTGTTCAGATAACGTTGGAATTATCGGTTCTAGTTCATCGCTGGACTTTGAGGATAATCGACAAATATTTGAATGATATAATACAACAAGATAAGATTATAATTTGTTCGCATCACAATTCAGCATCGACAGTGATAATGCGCTGAATGATCATGATATAAGGACCGATTGTGAATCGTGAGATCCCATTTTTACACTTCTCCTCATCAATTCGACAACATGAGGAGACAAGGGTTTGCCATTCTGCTGAGCTTGCTGTTGTGTGTTGGTTTGGCAGTTGGACAGTTTGACGACGACGAGCCGGAGGATGTGATCGAAAAGATTATTCGCGATCGTGAGATCAACGAAAATTATGTGCTGCTGAAGAATATCAAGAAGCCAAACATCACGGAAAATTATCGATTGCCAAAGTCAATTATCCCGGAGAGTTACAAAATTACATTAAATGGGTTGCTTATACAGTCGTTTAATTTTACTGGAATTGTTGAGATCAATGCAACAGTCGCTGATAGTACCAATGAAATTTCACTGCATTACAAGAACTTGACGATTGTTAGAAGTAGAGTGTTTCTCGCCAATTATACTGAAGTCCAAATTACCGGCGATAAGTATAACAACGTCACAAGTATTTATACGTTGAAACTTGCGGAGTATTTGGAAGTGGAAAGTACTGTTCTTATTACTATTGAGTATAATGGAGTTTTGTCGGAGGAATCGAATGGATTGTATAGAAGTTCGTACTATGATTCTACTGGCAAACGCAGGTGAGTTATATTCAAAGAAAGTAATTCATTTTGTTTAAGATGAATATTATGTTAAATAACTGAGTATTTTGTAGATGGCTGGCGACGACACAATTTGAACCAGTTTATGCTAGAAAGGCATTCCCTTGTTTCGATGAGCCGGGATTCAAAGCAAGATTTCAGCTGGGAGTTGAAAGACCAAAGAATTATACAGCTTTGTCGAATATGCCGGTCGTAGAAACAATCAATTTTTCGTAAGTTATTTCTTTAATTAAATATTTTAATAATACAAAATGAATCATTCAATTTGTATTAATTAATTAAATTTAATCATTTTTACTTGAGATTTTGCCAAATGAGTCGTTTATTTAGAACAACAAAGCATTAGATATCAAGCAAATTAGCAATGCTGATGCGATACATTCAAAATTACTTTTATCCAGTAATAATTTGATTAAGTCTTTGTATGATAATCGCGATTGAATCACATTTACAATGGTGAATCAATTTAAACTGGCGTGTATCATTTAAGATCTGTCAAGATTAGGTGCGCATAATCTGCGAAGAGGCAAACAGATTATTGATAAAAAACTGCCTTTTTCAGTGACTCGGCATTAGATATATTCGCGGAGACACCTCGAATGTCATCATACATTTTAGCCCTCGTTATCTCTGACTTCTCATCGCTAAGTACAAATGGATCCAAGGTTCAAATTTGGTCGAAGAATGATATCATCAAGGATGGTCATTTCGCTCTGCACTTTGGTACCAAAGTGTTGAATGGCTTCGGCGATCTCTTCAATATGTCCAATCCCGTGCCAAAAACGGACATGATTGCCGTGCCAGATTTTGCATCAGGTGCAATGGAAAATTGGGGTCTCATTACTTACAGAGAACATTTGTTGATTTACGAAGAGGAAGAGAATACGGACGCACTGCAGCAGTCAGTTGGCGGAACAATTGCTCATGAATTGGCTCACATGTGGTTTGGCAATTTGCTTTCGCCGCAATGGTGGGAATTCACTTGGCTCAACGAAGGTTTTGCCAATTATTTCCAACACATTGGAACTCATTTGGTGAGTTAAATAAAGTAATTTGTATTATTTTTATTTTGTATTGCTGTGTTATTATTCTTATTACTTACTGTAACGTTTTTTTATAGGCTGAACCTTCCTGGAAAATGGCAGGTCGCTATTTGATAGACATCGTGCGAGCAGCTTTGTATTACGACAGTTCCAAATATTCGGTGTCTATTTCTCATCCGTGTTCAACCCCGGTGGAAATCAGTGATATGTTTGGAGTTATTACGTATCAAAAGGGTGGCAGTGTTATCAGAATGATGAAAGAATCATTTGGTGAAGAAGTGTTTTACTCATCTTTAAAAGTATATATTGCTAAACAGTAAGTATTTTTTAATTCCATTATTATTTATAATCTGAATTCTAAATTATGTTAATGTTTAGTACAATTATTATTCGATGTGCTTTGCAGTAAATTTGGAAATGTTAAGTCCGATGATTTATGGGAAGTAATGCAAAGTCAAATGGACAAATTGAATCCGGACTTGAAAGTTCCAGTTAAGGAATTGATGTCAAAATGGATTAACGAACCTGGACACCCAGTATTGCAGGTCAAAGTAACACAGAATCAAATTCATCTTAGTCAAAAACGTTTCCTTCTTGAAAGTGAACCTGGCAATGACACTTGGTACATTCCAATTACATATGCAACTGAAAAGTCACCAAATTTCACCAGTGCAGTTACTAATGTTTGGATGAAAGAAGACATGGTTATCGATGTGGTGAATGCCAGCAAACAGTGGGTCATATTTAATGTTTTAGGAGCAGGTAATATACAATGATTTATGTTTGATTAAAATTGAACTTGCAATAAAACATACAAGTTCTGAAAATAAAAATATATTGATTTAATTTTTGCAGGATTCTATCGTGTGAATTACGATCGAAGATCTTGGTATCGAATCATAAAGACATTGAATAGCAAAAATTATGGAGATATTCATGAATACAATCGTGTGGTTATAATTGATGACCTATTCCACTTGGCTCGTGCCGGGTATCTTGAATATGACGTTGTTTTGGATGCTCTTCAATATATACCACACGAGAGCAATTATTTGACAATTAAAATGGCACTAAATGGACTTCAGTTTATGAGTAACAGATTTTCAGGTCACGAAGATGAAGAATTATTAAATGTTTGTATTATTTATTATTTTGCAATGCAAATTTAGCTTAATTAAAATTATCGTTAATTGTATAATTGTATGTTTTACAGAATCATATTATACATCTCATCAAAGATATCTACAAACGTCACGGATACTTTGACGGTCAAAGTGATTCGAAATATGATATACTTTTGAGATCAGAATTAAACTCTGTTGCATGCAAATTGAATTACTCCAAATGTATGAGTAATGCTGTAAAATTATTCGCAAAATGGAGAAAGGACCCAACGAAAAAGTATGTGCTGATCAATGAATTTGTTTGTTTTTTGTTTTTCGTCAACATTTCTAATCTTATTATAAATGTCACTTAGGGTGCCAAAGAATCAACGTTACACTACCTACTGTTACGCTTTACAAGAAGGATCTGTCGAAGACTGGGAATTCTTACACGCACAATATAACAATACTGTGAATGTTCACGAACGTCTGACAATACTCAAGTCTTTGGGCTGCACTCGAAATCATGCATTACTGGAAAAATACTTATTCAAGGCCATGACTAATTATGACTCGGAACATCAAATCCACAAACAAGACAGTCTGAGTCTCTTCCAAACGGTGGCTTCAAATGGCTTTGAAGGCGCTAAATATATGTTACAGTTCCTGGCAAAATATCACGATAAAGTCGTCACGCAGTGAGTATTGAATGAAATATATTTTATGGATTTATGATTTCATATTTACTGAGGAGTTTAAGTACAATTATTTATAATCTAATGCATAAACATCATTTCAGCTACAAAGATAACAGCACAGTTGTGCAATTACTTCTCACAGCATCGAGAAGTTTTACAACGCAAGAAAGGATAGATCAATTCCAAGAATATATCACTGAAAATAGCAACAAATTTAAGCAAATATTGCCTTACTTGGAGAACATCAAACAGAATGCAATTCATCAATTACAGTGGTACAACAAACACTCGACCACAATCATTAATTGGCTGTACAAAATGTATCCGATTGTATAAATACATTTTTTATACATTTTTTTTTCTTGACTTAATGACATTAAGAAACTAAGCAAATATTGAACATATGCAGTTATAACTCTGCTTCTTCTCAAAACATTTAAAGATCTCTGTTGTATTTATCGATAATACTCCATGTATTCATATACTTAATAAACGAATCATTTAAGAACATTTCAAGTCTGCTTTTATATAATATATATTTTGAAAACAAAAAGAAGTTACATATTAACTCCATGATGTCAATCAAATTGTCAACAATTTGCTGTAAGTCTAATACCTAAACAAACAAAAATATTCTTAAAGCGGATATTAAATAGAGATTAAAATAATAATCCGATAACAAAACTGGAGATTTATCTAAGAGGCTGTATTATATGATTAGGATTTATCTTTATAGTTTGTTTATGTGTTTAAATGAGCTTTAATAAGTTATATAACTTTACTTAATTACTTTACTTAATTTTTACACGCCATAAACATTTTTCATACATTTGTTGTCAGTCTCGAAAAAGACACAGTCATTTCCAGTGATTTAACAATACCCTTTGTAAAAGTTGAAAGAAAAAGATCGTCGAAAATGACCGATTTTGACTTTTAAAGCTCCATTCTATGTTGTGAAACAGGTAGCCGCTCAGTAATTTGGAAGTAATGAGTTTTAACTGGTAATGCGGTGGGATTATTTTTGTTAAAGCCAACAAAAGGCACAACTTTCTAGTCCATAAAATCCGTAATTCTTCTTGTTCATTTCAATATTGTATATTCATAGTTTACATTATGAGCTTAAAAATGACTTGTCAAGTTTTAATCTAACACGATCTTTTACGCTCTATTTCATTACAATAATTGATTATTTTTATCAATTTATAATATTTTCAATAATCTAATTTTATAAAATTTTATCATATATTTATATTTAATTAGAGGTGATAATTATGTGCTATTATTTGTTTAATTTCATCTTTTTTAATTTAATCTTCGAAAATGGGTGGAAATTGATGCAAGATTTTAGGCATTCCACTTGTACTAAGTCTCCTTAAAAGAATCATCTTTCCGTTTAAAAAATGTACAGCTTGCAAAGTTTCGCTTAGCTTAAAATTTATAAGGATCGTCTTTTGTGTGTGCCCTTAAGCTTGAAGTGGACGCATAGTACCTCTCAGACACCAACATGAAAGAAAGTCAAACACTAGTAAGCTCCTGGAATAGAAAAATTAAATGTACGTCTACATAAGGACTAATTATGTAAATGCACAAATGCTTTATAATCTTACAATACACAGTGCAATTAAAAGGTGAAATTAGGAGTTTTAAGTTAAAACTTTAGATGAAGATTTCAAAAATGTCTTTAGTTAAGATATTAGAAGACCGATTTTTGAGAAACGAAAATGTTTTAGCACATTTCATTTTTTGCGACATATTTTAATGTCTGGGACGATTATGTAACCCCTCGAAAAGATTAAGGTGGGACTTAGGAAAAGTAAATCATCGATTAAAACCATATCTACACGCTGAAGAACATAAGCAGCTGTGGAAAATATTGAGGGAAGGTAGCATAAGGACATACTTGATGAAAAAGATCAATGTATGTGGTGTAGAAAAAAGAGGTGTATATGAAAGGAGGAAGGATTTGTAACAAATAAAGGTCAGATAATAAAAAAGATTAATAACAATAAGAACAGATATAATTTTTCTGTGGATATATGCCTATTCGAACAATGAATAAAATAAATAAAAGTATAAATAAGTCAAATAAGTATAAATCGACCTGAAATGCTGTATTATCTAAAAATTTAATATACTTGATTAATTCGCAATTTCCGATCATTATATCAATTTCCAAAAAGTTTTAATTTATAAAGGAAGCTCATTTTTGCTTTCATCTATAAATATTCTTAAACTTTTTCAGCAGAACTGTATAAATAATGATTATAGCTCATTAACAAAAAAAATTATTATAATTATTTCCAGTCGGTTTTCGTTTGCTTTTAAGATTACTGTTTTGTTTTAATTTCTCGAGACCAATTCATCTAATCCCGGCTCTCGCATGCGCGCCACGGCTATATTTGGAAATAATTATGGAACTGTCTCCGCAATATTTAAGTGGCGTGCCAAAAAACTACCTGCAAATAAAATACATTGAGTGAAATGCATTCACATAAGACGAATCAACATCCTATACATTTTGCGTACTTAATATCATTTACATCATTTCTTAATCAGCTTTACTTATTTATTTATTATTATCATTATTATAAATGATTATGTTTGTGATTATTAATAAACTGTTTCAAATTACTTCTTAATATACATAAAGTTCATATTATATTTCAGTATAAGTTTTCTTATGTCAAGAAATAAATAATTCTTTCTTCCTTTTTTATATTCAAATAAACATAAAAAAGAAAGAAATGTAATAAAATATAAAAATAAATAAAAAGAAGCGAAGTTGGCTAATGATAATTCGGCGCCGTTCTCTCGCGATCCGTTACACGTACTGTGGGTGTGTGTTGTTTAACAAAAGCCAACTATACGTACGGATAGTGACATACGTGGTGTGGTGAGTTGGAGCACGGATGCGCCGATAGCGCGCATGTACACACAAATAAACGGTCTCTGGTCGTCGGTCGGTGTGTCGCGCGCCGCGCTCGCTCTGTGCTCTCTGTGCGTGCGAGAAAACGCACTCCGCACGCACACTCATACACACACACACACACATACACACACACACAACTAAACCAACCAAAGTTGACGCTCGCGCCTGTGAAGCTCGGTTTAGTTTAGTTCGGTACGCCGTGAGGCTTCTCTCGTGGTGGGCTTACGGAGCGTGCGCGCGCGCGCGCCACAACAAACCAACACAAGTTATTGCACGAGAGCGAAAAACGCCGCCGTCGCAGAGCTACACCAGTCCGCGCCCGTCATTTTTAACCGCACTCACTCGCACACACAAACGTTACTTAAGCCGACTGACTCGCGTTTTTTCGTTTCCACAAAATCGTCACATTACGAAATTCCGCCGAAACTGTGTCCAATTTTCGAACAAATCCTCGCTTTGTACATACACAGAATTAATCATATTTTTGTCCGTCATTCAACAAAGGTAGAGCTCATTTATACCAAATCAACAGCACGTTGCTCCTTTTCAATAACAACAATGTTTATTTTCATTTGCTCACAATTTTGTTGTATTACAATCTTATTTCTGACTGTTATTCAATAATTCAACATTAGTGACAATTCACGTGACTCACTATATGTTCATTCAAATCAAACTGTGAAACTTGAATTGTTATTTTGTTTTTGAATGAAAAACAGTGACATACAGACAAACTTTCTGTCAACACAAGTGTCATTGCTTTTGTCAACAATCGACACGTTTATGCTGACAAATATTGCAAATGACACTTGTACGTACACGACAGTGCAATTTTATATGTCTGTCAAGTGTTTCTTTTTTAGTGGACTTGTATGGGACAAAATTATGACAGACCTTTTTGCATTCAATTGTTATGAAGCTGACTGATTGTTGCTATTGTTGGGTTCTTTGATTAGATTATTATATTATAATGACAGAAAATATTTGTTGTTACGTTTCGGTGACAGGCGTTAAATTGAACGCATTATGCATGAAGAGAAATCTGCCTTTTGCTCACCACCACTCCAAATATTTAAGCTCTTTTTCAATTGTTACGCTTTCAATTAAATTAAGTTTAAATAACTTTGTTTTGTCACACTTATAATACTTTCATTCATTTATGTCAATTTTGTGTACTTTTAATGATTATATTTAATTTTAATTATTTTATGACAATAATTTTGTAAAAAGAAGAAATGAAAATCATCGTCGAAACAAAAGTTGCAATATTTGAATGAATAGAATGACTTTAATCATTTCTACTTATTGTTTCATATGAACTGACTTTTTTTTTTACAAAGAAACATTTATTTGTTTGAATGAATAGTGAATGATTATTATAAAAAGACAGCATGTTTTGTTGTATTTAAGCAAGAAAAATGATGTTGAAACTGTGTTACGTTAAACATTGTATGGTAATTCGAAAGCCAACTCTTTTCTTCTATTTAAGGACTTCTACGACATCGGCAGTGCAAATGCAACACACATGCAAAAATTATATAATTCTTTTGTATGTAATCGTACATAATTAGTGTCATTGTTAATTATAACAAAATTAATTACTTCCAATTCATCATGAAACAAAAACTTCACAGATTGTTAAAATTATTTTATAAAACAATTAAAAAGAAACTGACAATTATGTTTTTAACTTTAAATTCAATTAATAGGGGAAAAAGACACTTAACATATTTTTCATTTCATATTTTTTCGGGGTAAATAAAAATAGACATTCAAATTTAAACTTGTCTTTTTTCGGTTTAAAAATGATTGAATTGTTTATTTTATTGTTATTATAAGTTAATTAATGTTGGAATTTATTTCGTTTATTTATTAACGAATTATTGATTGTCGATTTTTGATGAAACAAAAATACAAACTGCTCTAAAGTCAGCAAATAGAAATAATCTGTTTTATTTCACGCTTTCGACTACATTAAGGAAACAAAAATGTTTGTCTAAATCGTGCAACTTGATTTTCAAAATAGAATGCTCGTGTCAAAAGATGGACAAATCATTGTTTGATGAAGCATAATTAAAGAATAAACACATCATTTCGGTAACCTCATTTATGTTTGTACTGTAGTTCGAAAGATGAACTATAATTAGACGTTGAATCGTCAACAGTAATAGATATTATATTCCAGTTTCTTCTTCACTTATCACTTACTTTCTAATAAAAAAAAAACATATTTTCTTTTTCATTTTATCTAATTTTATAAGTAAAGAAAAAATTAAATTCAATCAAATTAATCTTAGTTTGAATATGTAATAAAAATATCATCGTAAAATAATAATATGAATAATTCAGTAAGTTATTCAATTAGTGGCTAAAGTTTTAATATTACATAATAGAAAATACAAATGAAAGCAAAATGTTAAATCACTTTCCTTCTTGTTTTATTTTGCAGCCTTTATATCGCGCGCACGCACCGAAGATATTATCAGCGAAGAAACCAAACGTTTGTATATATAATCGAGAGGCTTTGGATCAACGTTAAAAAGAAAGAGCGATCACAATATCACGATAATGAGTACAACTACCTTATCACGCACACGTGTAACGAAATTGTCACTGACTCTAAAGCAAGTGAACGAAACAGTGAATTACGTCAAACTACTGGGATACTCGTGAAATGTGACTCTGCAAACTGTGCAATATACAACAAGCTTCTTGTTTCTTTTTTGTTTGTTCTTGTTTCTCATCTTTGTGCATATATTATATATATATATATTCCAGATATTATAACAATTTATATTTAATTCTATATAAATATATTGACGCGCTTCTGCTATGCAATTATACGCTTACTTGTTATAACGTCTTTTATTTAAAGAAGAAAAAAAAAGCAAAAAGAAACAACGTAAAAATTTTCTTGAATATTAATCAGTGTATATCTGATAACGCTTTATCAATAGTTACATTCGCTAAAGAGAAATATAAGAGATTATTTATTTATCGACTGCTTCTATTGCGCACAAACGAATTTTCCTCTTGTATTGAGTGTAAAACGAGTGTTATTTATTTCGGATCGAATGTTAATTATTTCAACATTGCAAGTGCCTTATATATAAATCATAAAAACGTAATTATTGAGCTATTAGTAGACAAATGGCTTGTATTAAGGTACCCAGATCTGTTTGTGGATCAAGTGATGATATCAAATCTGAATCTACTCGTAGCATTGTTCAGGTATATTTATTTGTTTAAAAGTATACTTAATATAATACACGAAAAGTATCATTAAATTATTATTGTTGTTATTATAATTAAGATGAGTATTGTTGTGGGATACAAATGTTAAGATACAAATAACTTAAATTGTCCCCAGACAAGTTGACTTCTGTGAGTGACGTTTAAGTAACAATTTGACAATCATTGTCCCGTCGTGTGGCAAAATACAAAGCTTATATCACGACTCAGTCATCTATACTATAATGACTATAATGGGTTCGCATAAAAGGTTGCCCATGAGCGTGAGATTTTAAACTTGAGTGAATAATGTTCTCAACCGCATCACGTGTTCAAGTACGACAAAAAATAAGGTGTTTGTTTTTATGAAGCAAATTACTTAACTCTTTAATTACACCGAGTTTTATCAAGCAAAAAGTGTATTGTAGAACAGGAAAAAAAGCAGTTCTGAAGGAAATATTATATTCATGAAGGATTTGTCGAATACTTTTTTATATTTTAAATTAATAATAACAACAATAATAGTAATAATAAGACATTTAAATGTATAAATAAATTAATAATTTATTGAAACGTTGATATGAAATTGTTTAGGTTTATACTGACTGGGCGAATCATTATCTAGAACGTGGCGGTTATAAACGAAGAGTACAGAATCTTCAAACAGACTTTTCTGATGGAGTTCTTTTAGCTGATCTCGTAGAAGCTGTTAGTAAGTATACTTGCTGATATCATTGCCTATTTTTTGTTTTCCTCTGTCATTCTTTCTCTCTTTCTGAATAAAACAGTTACCAGAAACAAAAACCTTTGATCTGACAGAGAAAAATTTCAATCTAATCTCAAAGTGCGTTTATTATCAACAAAAAAAAAAAAAATAAAAAACTTTTTGTCTATGATCGAGGAAAACTAATAAAAACAGATACGATGCTTAACAGCTAACATGCCAACAAGAGCGGAAAAATCCGGTAAATTTTTGTGCTGAAGGTCAGAGAAATTGAGATAAAATTCTGCAGATATTAGATGTTGATATGTTAGCTTAACTGCGGCAAGTTTATCAGATTTTTCTTTGGCATACAAAAACATGAGAGCAGGAAAAAATATATTACAATGAACAAAAATGTATTATTTTATTATTTTCAAATTGTATTATAATTTTACATTTATTAAAACTGAATTTGATATTAATTGAATACACATTATAAATGAATCTTTCGTCCTATATTTATAGTTAGACTTTTTTTTCGAATTTAGTAATCTAAGCGTTGATGCATATAACGGTCTATGTTCTATGTTTAACCATATAGAACATAGACGTAATATATATTTCAACGCTTTAATTTTCTTGTGTCAAAATCGTTTGTGTCGTTGAACAAAGATATTTTTATGTATTCCATCAAATAAATTACTCTTATTTCTTAATTTATTATTGTCATCAGATAATAAAAATTGTCATTTTAGATAATTCAATTTTTAATTTGCGCAATTTTGTTACAGCTAATCAAAAAGTAGTTGACATTAGCCGAAAGCCGAAAAACATTCAACAAATGGTGAGTTTTTCTCTAATTACTATTTTTATTTAATCTATCATTTTAAAGTAAAAAATTATTCATTAAAATTTATAAAAATTAATACAACTATCATAAACTATTAAACACTTTTTTTTCAATAATTGGTTTCTTCGAATGAAGTCTTAGTTGCTCATTACAAGTACTTTTTCACATATTTAATTACACTCGCATATATATCAATACATAATTTGCCTTTTAATGAAAAAAATATAAACGTTTTATATAATAAGAGATACACTTAAAACCCACGATGAGCATAATTTCGTAGAAAATAACCGTTTGACGAAACATCTTATGTGTTATATGATGGCTTTTTTTAATCCGCTTTGATGAAAAAACCGGAACCCTTATTTGTATAGCACCTAACCTGAAGTAATTCTAAAGGAGACGCCAAGTCCCATGTACATACACTTTATGTAACTTACTCCGCTTCAATGAAGTATTATTTTCAAACCATATACTTTTGCAATTATTACATTTTTTGCTTAAAATACATAATTACTATATTAACTTCTGTTCTTTTTTGTATTTTCTCGTATTTCTTTTATGTCGAAATTAATTGCTTGAAAATAAATACTTCAAATGATTGAAAAAATGAATAAAAAAACACACACACACGATTTCTGTTTTATTACAAGAAAGCAAGAATGATAAATGTGAATATATCAAACGAACATTTCGCCATTTCGGGTCATAAATTTATGCAAATAAGGTCATTGTATCGTATGACCGCATGCTGTTAATTGCTCCTTTTCATGTCCTCATCATTAAGCAAAACTTGGCTAAATTAGTCAATAACGATGGGCTTTAAGTATTCAATTTTCGAGATATTTTATTGATCTCAGTTAAGTGTTATTGTAAATGTGACGACAGAATGTCATATGGTGTGGGCTCTAAAACGTTCGGCAGGATTAAAAAAAAAAGAAAAGAAAATATATGTATACATCTGTACTGTATACACGAGATCTATAATAGAGTAGCATAATTTTGACATTTGTATGCTCACTTGTAGATAACAGGTTTGAATCTTTAAACGTTGGCCATTTCAGAATGAAAGTTTGATATAGTTACTGGTTAATGGGCCTCATTTACATTTGAACATCTTCTTTGTCAATACAATACATGTGTTTGAATTTATCATTTCCATTTGCGAAATGTTTTTGCTCTTTTGTAAAAGCACAAAAAAGAACAGAAATAAAAGCATTGAAGTGAACAAAAAAACGTTCAAATGTTGCAATTTTATTTCTAACTTTTATTGACAAAATAACTAAATTAATTAAAGTCAACAGATTAAGGGAATATTGAATTGTATCCAACTTTGGTGATTATATGTTTGAATAAATACGATTACAAGCGATAAGTAATATTTGTAAATGTTTGTTTTGTGATTTGATCAGATCGACAACGTTAGTTTATGCATCAGCGCCCTGCGGATACTTGGAGCTGATGTTGGTGCTGTAAATCCTGGAGAATTAGCAGCGGGGTCCACCCTAAGACCAATACTGGCTTTACTCTTCGCCTTATCACGCCACAAACAACGAACAAAACAACTTCAGGACATGCCTAAGTAAGTTTTCCTCTCTCTTTTTATTTCTCCCTTTCGATTTTTTTTTCTAAAACCTTTTCAGCGTTGATCACCGTCAAATTATCCCGCTGTGACCAGCGCCCTTATGCTTTCCGCCGAATCCTTTTGATTCACCTTCAAACTCCATCCCCACCATCATTAAATACTTTCTTCCATTTCCCACTTCTTCCGCCATCTCTTCAACCCTTTGCAGTCTCACTTTCTCACTTAAAATTCCCTTTAATTAAAAAAAAAAAAAAAAAAATCTCACCCTAAACTCTCTTTATCAAAGGGAACATGCCGTTTTCACTGTAAATTGACATATTACAAGTTGTATTAGTAAATACTATTAAAAATCGAGCATTATTTTTCATCGAAATGAAAAGTCGAAAAATAATAAATTGGTTGAATCAATCAATTGAATGAAAGATCGTTCGACTCTAAATTATTGATATTAATTGTGGAAATATCAAAAATGATTTAATGGTAAATAAACAAAACGTTTATTTCGATGAATCAATATTACATACATTCGAATAGTAATCGATATAAAGACCCCAAGGGAAAACTTGATAAGTCCATTTTTATCGATTTTCCAATGTTGATGCCATCTGGTGACTGAAAGGGAGTACCTTAATATGATTTAGTTAGAATGAGAAACGACTCCTCGGATCCAGAGATATTAGCTTCGTAGAATGAAATGTACGAACAAATAATATGATAAGTTCAACTTTTGAAATTGCTTTTTTTATATAATATACAATCACAGTGAAAATGTATGATTGCCTTATTTGAATACAACAAACATAAAAGTTATATAACGAAGTTTTAATTAAGAAGACATTAAATTCAATTCTAATTACCCTCTTCTTCTGATATTATGTCATCGAATATTTAAATTACATAATATACATTTTTGATTAATTTACATAATAGTGGATTATATTATAAATATTGAAATAAGAGAATCTAAAAATCAATTTTTATTAGAAAAGAACATCAACTTTAATCCATATAACAAATTATTAAAAACTTCTTGAATTAAGGGAAATAATAAATTAAAATAACATTTGCCAAGAAATAACAGTCATATGACAAAATGAAAAGATTTTCATGGCAATTTGTGAATGTGTGACCAAGTCGAAACGATGGAATCGAAGATTTAGGGGGGTATTTTAGGAGGGACCCAACCCAATCTAGATTCGTAAGGAGAAACTTGTCATGACGATGGAAAATGAATCTAATACAAGCATTCGTAGCACGTTGCAGCTTCAAATCAACTTCGCTCAAAATATTCCAGACAGGGGAAGAAACACACCGCACAGTATTCCACGATGGGGATGACGATATGACTGAGACAAGATGAATTTTGCGTGATATATATATTGACAAGCAATCTTAAATAGCTTCAAGCAACGACTAAATGCTGACAAGACGATGCCAAAAGTTGGACACTTGATGAGAAATTTTGTTGCACCAATTAAGAAGGCTTATGTTTATACATGGATGAATATCAATATAACTCTTCAGTTCTTTAAAATTTGATTTTATTATTAAGAATTTGATGATGAAAATATAATGATAATATAATATTAATATGCTAATAACAAATATTATTTATTATATGTTTAAGCAGTAAAAATGAAAGATAAAAGATTGAAGATAAAACCTAATATTGCATAATAAACACCAGAAGATTTTTATCTTTAGTGATTTAGAAGGATATCAAAGATTGCATCTTTAGATTATTTATCTGAACGTTATTTTGGCATTTACTACAGTTTTATTACTTGCGGTAAATAATTTATAATGATCAATATTTTATATTATATACTACTTACTTTAAATTACTTTTAGATTAATAGTTTAAGATGTAAAGATGAAAAGTTTAATTTAAAAAATTTGTTATAAAAATTTGTCATTGAATTTTTATACGTTAATAATTAAAAAAAAAAAAAAACTTTGCAGATGTCACGATTATTAACCTTCCGTTGGTAAGTTTTGCTCCGGTTATTGCTCTATAATAATTGCCGCCTAATGTCCTTTTTATTCATATCATCGTCTCCGCCTTACCAACGAAAGGTCAAGCCACCCTTCAAAATCGCTCAGGAATTAGTAGTACACATGTGCAGCATATTTGGCAGCGCTGGTGTAGCATACATAGTGAATTGTCGTTTCTATTGCACCTCCACTATTAAAATCCCATAAATCATAATAAAATACACATTTCAAAAAATCATTGCTACCGTCATAAATATCGATTTATGTTGTTGATAATGAGAAAAATGCATCATTTCATGCACAATTTTCAATTACAAATGATATACATAATATTTTAACAATACACTCATAATCTAATATTTATTAACATTTTATTTCAAAAGAAAATATAATCAAACATTAAAATGAAATTTTAATAATAAATTGTAAAACATAAAAGTACTAAAACATGATATTACGAGCTGAAAATGACCGCATATAGCCTTTAACTTATTTTTAATTCTCCTTCTCAAACGTATACCATAATAATATGCAAAACAAGATTTGCAAAACCATCGTATGTTATCTTTTGCCACCGCTGGAGCGTCGTTCGCAGCGCGTGTCAAGAAAATAACTTGCGTTTTATTTCGTATATTTTTAGCATATTAAGGGGCTAAAGAAAAGTATATTTTCCTAATTTGTTAAATTTGAATTTATTGCCATTCTAACACTATTAAATCAATTTTTACGATTTTGAATAAAAATTGCAGTATACATTTTTTAAATTATTTGTTCTTTGAGAAACAAAGTGTCTCTTGAAAGTTTCATTTTAGTTTAATATTGCATTATGTGAAATAATAAATAATACGAGTTCACCGTATTGCGGTAACATTGTTTCATTTACTATATGGTATCAAATTCAAGAGTTTATGCGCCCTGACTAGCAATATGTACGCAAGCACCGCTAGTACTAAAGTCAAGCGATGTCACGTTGCTTAATACAGGACTGTATATTGACGTTCGAGAACCCTTTAACTAAAACCCTGCTAAATTTTGCACGTTCAATCAAATTTGAACGAAAATTTTAACTTTCTAATTTTTTATTCAGTACTAATACTATCTAATGAGTTCTATATCTAAAATATCTTGACATTTTTTGTTATCTTCTTACCAATTTGTCATTTATCTTCACAAAACCTTCTGACCGGAAAATAGATTTATATTTCATTTTATCATACAAAATTTGTCTAATCTCAGCTAAGTTTCATTTCTATACATTTAATTACTTACAAAACGTTTGTATTTTTTATTAACTCCATTGATTTATAATGAAAAAAAATATATATAAATAAAAGATAGAAAATAAGTTAGAAAAAGAACTGACTGTACATTATGTGCCAAAGACTGACTCACCATAATGTCAACTTGAATTGATCTCATCAAAAATCAATGGTACATTTAAAACTCAACGCAGGATTTATTCCTTCATATGTATGTATATATTCAATGACAAGATTTTCAAAGACACTTTTTATAGGCACTTTTCAATTATTTAACATATTTTATACCGAATATATAAAAGTGGTTTTGCATTTAAATGTTATTTCTGAATGATAGATTGCATTTATATCTTCTAAACAAAGAGAGTAAGAAGTTATAAAATTACATTTCAAATCATTTTAGTTCTTGACATTAAAAACAGAGGTAATGGAAAATGTGAAATGTAATTACTATGTTACGGTAAATCATTTACTTTTATCAGAATCGATAAATCATACAATCTTTCGATTATTTTTGCATGCAAATAATTTGTTCGTTTCATGTGAAATTATACCCAATGAATAATTAATAAACAGATATAATAAATGCTTTTGTTGTCTTACATTTCAAATGACTTAAATGAATATATTAAACTTGTAACTCAGTCTAACAATGTAAAACAAAATTTCCAACAAAAGGATTTCTTTCATTTACGTCATACACATTGTCTTCTAATAAGACACTTCTAACATGACAAATGTTGATACTAAAACTTGCAATATATCCTTACTTAAGACATGCAGTGACTTAAATTAAGACAATTATTGACTGCAATGCTTTTGCAGTGGCAAACGTTCTCTTTCTCCCACCCAGAAGACCTGAACGAGCTCCGTTCATAACATATCTAGGTGTGTAGTCGCATTACCATAAAAAACACGTTTGAAACTCGTGTGAGAATAATGCGCACGATTAAAGATAGAAAAAACCAAGAAAGAAAAAGAAAAAGGGCAGCGATGATGAGTTTTGATTTTGCAGTTGAGACTTATGTAAAATAAGTGGCAAAAAAAAGGAAAAAAAAGAGGAAGTGCTGCGACACACGTAGCGCACAAGACACAGACAAAATGATACGATATGAAGGTGGGAATGTTTAATGGAACTGGCATCCCTCGGTTGTATCAGGTATCTGAGGCTGACTGTACTCGGCAAACTCCGTCGCCATAGGGAGAGAAGATGAAAGTACCGAGGGGCTTGGCCCAAATGAACAAAAGCCATGCCAAAGTGTAAGGGTGAAAGAACGAGACGACACGACCAAATTGAACGAGGATGAAACGATCGGACGAAGAGAGAGGCAGGGAGGGTGTGGAGGCTGCGTAGGAGTAAGCGAGAGCGAGATAGGAAGAGAAACCACGTGCTGTGTGGGAACGAATGCCAATGGGATTGGACGGCTGGGTTTGCTCTCTGTGGCTGCTGCTGCTGTTGCTGCTGACTGCTGTTGTTGCTTTGCGAGTTTCTCTCTCCGGCTTGAAAATCACTTTGGCTTGAAAACAGGCTTCAGTTTGAAACGGACCGTCATACGCTTCATGGTCATACCCGACACCATGGTCATGTCGTCGTGTCGAGTTCTACACACCAATACTAATCATCATACGCTCTTAAATAGTTCACGTTCGAGTCTTTGTTTTATACAATAAAAAGGGGCAAGGGAGAGGGAACAAGTTGAGAGTGTACACGTGCTTTCATCCATTTAGAAAAATCTCCTTTGAAACCACCCACTGCTCCTACTCACTTTTGACGGACAAGATTCTTTTTTATCAAACTGGTTGAAAATCAAAGTTAACAGCCAGACCTTTTTGGATGTTTGAGCTATGACATACTTTGAAGAATATGGACATTTTGCATCAACGCAAACGGCGTTTTTAACTTGCGACTTTTTTGCGGTTTTTATTTGATTTATTTTTGTCTAGAACTGAAAGAAGAAAATTTTATATTTTGTACTTGAATTGATAAATTGTGATATTGTATTTTTGTAAGAAACTAAGATTTATGACGGTTTGCGAATCGCGCCGACCAAAGTGTGAAGGTACAAAAACATAAAGCAATGGGAAATAATGGGAGTCATGACAATCGTGTTGTTAGAAGTTTACCCAATTCGCCTGAGATAAACAGGTATTTTGTTTTTTTTGTAATGCAAATATGTGTATCAAGTTTTGCAAAAATGTAAACAGTTATTGAAGTGTGAATTAAGAGTAGAATGTGGATGGTTCAGTTGATGTTTATTTAAGTACTAGTTCCCTAATAGAGGGTTCTCTTATAAATTGAATTAGAACGAGATATCGAGCGTTTATGAACTCCTAAAATAGTTCTAACGCTTGCAAAAATGACAATTTTCTGTCTCTTCCACTCTCTTTGCGTTTCATTCTGTTTCTATCCTTGTCTCATTCTCTCACTTGTATATACATATATTGATTCGAGTTTGTATGTACGCTTAACTATTTCAAACGAGACAAGTTCTGTAACTTATATTTTTTATTTTATTTAAATTTAAATTTAACTTGAAATTTGTATTATTTATGATATACATTTGATTTTTATTGGAATACAAAATGTTAATAAAAAAGCAATAAAATAAATTGCTTAATTGTGTATTAGTAGTTTGAAATATTTTTTTATTTAATTATTTGTATATTTTGCTATTAAGGTAGAAGCACCGGTTTCCGACACAATGTGTAAGAAAGAGACTTTCAATATTAAATATCGCAAACTGGCACAGTCACGGAAACCAGTGCCACTACCTTACACAAAATCTGTAAACAAAAAATATTAAAGTTAACTGTGAAAAATAATATTCTTGTTTAACCGTTTTTCTAAAGATAAAACTTATGTAGAAACTATTTTCTCCATACAGTCTTTTATAAGAGATAAGATATTCTAACTATTTGAGGTAACCAATTTGCGGTTGAAAATGATAATTTCCTTCTCTTGTTCTTTAAAGTAAAAGTAATTTTGAAATTTGAACTTTAAATCAATGACATAAAATTTATGATTCAAGATGATAATCTAATTATAATTCGGACATAAAATGCAAATTAAATCTCAACCCTTTACTGTTCATTACATTCATAAGTAAGCCGACAGAATAAATAACTCAATTATGTGAAAATATGGTTGAAAGTTGAAATTGAAAGGGCCTAATTAGATTGTTTTGACAACACATTACGTTTCATTAAGAAACATAAAATCATGATACCATTTATTTGATAGCAGCTTTATTGAATTACTTCAGTTCAATCACTTAATCCATGGATTCCTTGCGCCAAAAGAGGAAATTAGATAATAGACTTCACTTTCCACTGAAACACGATCCACCCTCGATCCACGTGGATTATATCTTCTACGTCCTTCTTTGATTTTGTGTTGTTTTTTTTATTAAAATTGATTACCCTGCCGTTTGCCTACGTGTGATAATAATTCTCAATTACAGTTAGTTTCTTGTTTTAATTAAATCATGTACAACCATAATTAAGATATATTCAAAGCTGAACGAGAAAAAAGTACTTGGAAAAAGTTTTCTGTGGTTAAATTATTGTCATATTAAAAGAATTAAGTATGATAATTTGTGGTTTATTTTATTAATGACTTTCAGTTCCACGAAATTTGGAAATTATCTTTTTTGATTATTATAAATTGATAGAAAAGAAAAATAGCCATTTAATTTTTGTCATTTACAATTTGTTTGAGATTTGTGAAATACAAGATTAGTTAGAGGAAAACAATGTATAATTTAAAGCGACGTGGTAATAATAATTATTATTTGTTTTGCAGATTACCATCGCCATATAATAAACAATCAGTAATTAATGGAAGTGGTACGAGTATTCCATTACCAGCGACGGTCACAGCGACGAGGAGATGTCCGCCAGATAAAGTGCGACCGGCACCATCAACTGCAGCCCATCAAACACAATTAGGCAAGTATTTTATTATATTTACGTTTATACATTCATTCATGAATCAGATAAAGAAAATCATCGTTTTCACAAATGTATTTGAAACGAAGTACAAACTTGCTTTAAAAACAAAATTTTCAAATATATGTAATCAAATGAAACATAATAAAGTCTAGTATAATATTTAAAAAAATAGGTACTTTTTATAAATATTAAAAAACTGATTTAAAATTCAAGTTTTTGATCAACATATTAAGTTTATTTGTATTTTTAGGAGTAATTAAACATGGAAATAGTGATCGAGGAAGTGCCAGCAGCTCCAGAAGTACAAGTCCAAGTCAGCAACAGCCTTCGCATGCTAGTTTATCATTAATTCCACAACCAAAAAGTCAGAGTAATAATAGACAGCAACCGTCCATAGTTCAATCGTAAGAATAATATTTGTATTAACAAATCATTTACATAATCAAATTGTTTACAGTTATATTTGAAAAAACATAAATTCAACAGAAATATAATTTCTTATCAGTAGAAAGCATCAGTCGTTATTTTAATGATATCTCACAATGTTATCAAACTCAAATTATATATATATTGCATGATTTAATTGCTTTCTAATTATACAAAAGATTATAAAACACAACAAAAAATTAGAAAATATAAAAATTCTGTTGTTCATTATATTATATAAATTAAAAATAAGAAACGTAAATTACAAATAAAGTAAAGCCAAAATATGTAGATTAGAATACAATAAATGCAATATTGCTAAAGTGATGTGAGTAATTTTTGAATTTTTATTTATTAACTAAAACATCTTGTTCAAAATGTATTCATTTACACTCAAAGTTGTAAGTAATCATTATTGAATAATCATAAATTTATTTGCAGCCCTCGATTACCAACGACTGGTCGGCCAGCTAGTTTACGTGGTCCCACAAATTCTCCGTACACAACGACCGCAACAGCAGCGCCACCAATGACGCAGAACAAGAATTCCGTTCTAGAGAAGTTCAAATTGTTTAATATCAAAGAAAAAAGTGGCGAACGCACGAAGCAAGGCTCGTCAAGTGTTTCCAAGCGCACATCAAGTTCTTCCGGTTTTTCGTCAGCCCGTTCCGAGCACTCTGACAGTTCGATGTCGCTATGTGAACAAATCAAAAATCCCACAGAACTTTCCAAAACTAAAGCCCTAAAATCCAAACAACAAACAAAGCTGTCGAAGCAAGTGAGTCCAAAGGCACTTCGCAAGGAACAGACCAAATCCCCGAATAAACTGGGCCGCTCAAAAGTGTCGGAAAAGTTGGCTTTTCCGTCGTCCGTTGTCGGCGTAGTCGAAGATGCCAAATTTAGTACAAAAGCTGTGAACGTATGCTCAAAGTTAGGAAGCGAGAATAAGCCGAATGCCGTTGTCGACGTGACGACAAAGTCATCCTCAATCGCGACTACGACGACAACGACAACATCGTCGTCGTCGTCATCGCAAAAGACTTTTCCATTGCCTTCGTTTAAGCAAGTCCAAATGAACAATTCGGACACAGTGAAGGTCGACGAGCGATGTACAACGAAAAAATCCGAGCTTCCAGATAATGTACCTGATTCAAAAGCCAAGTTACAGACATTGCAAGCGCCATCTAGTAGTCTAAGTCTAAGCAAAGATAATTTCAAGCAAAAAGGTTTGGTGCCAAATGCCAACGGGCTGATCAACAAGTCGCCGAGTCAGCGTAACGACGAACTGATGTCGACAAATCAAAATCATAATCATATCAGAAATAATAATCAGAAGAAGAATTTAGTTTTAGACGCATCTTTAGAGATAAATAATACCGATGTACAAGTGCTGTTGAATAAACAGCAGGAGGAGGACTTCAAAAGGAATATGAATCTTACAACGACTAATGACACTGTGATTACGAGCAATAATTTAAATTTAACGGAGACGCAGCAGAAACAAAGTAGCAGTTGTAGTCCGTCCCCGGGCAGTAATGTATTGACGAGCGTTAACGCAGGATCAAGTATACCCAAGCCAACGGCACTCGTTAAAGGAACTTCAAAACCACCGAAAGAGAGTGCAATCCCAACGGTACTTACACCCACGAAAATCAATAACGATTGTTCATACCGAAAACGCGATTCAGCGACGGTTGCTCTGGTGTCCCCGATGCCGAGTATTTCAGATCTGATGAATGTTTCGTCAAATACAACGAATGATCATTCTTCTTCCAGTAAAATTAGCCATTGCGATGATATCAAAGCGGGACAGAACAAGAAAGAACTTTTGTACAAAAATGAAAACGTTAGTATTTTGATTTGATTGTATACGATAAAATTTCGTCAAGTTCACATTAATATTAGATTTTTCTTAATACAGACAGAAAAATATTCTTGTGTTTTGGAAAAAGTAGTATGATCATGAAAAGGCCAAGAAACCAAAATTACTCCTTTTAAAAAAGTAATCCTAACTAACTACATTAACTAAGTAAATAAAGTAACTAACTAAATGAAACAGATAAAATAACGAATGAAATTGATTAAGTTTTTACAGCAAAGTAAATTTTTTTAATTGCTAAGAAAAACCATTATTTATGTAAAATGTCATATTGTAAATTATTTTTAAATTAATACTGATTAATTTGTCTTTCGAATTGCAGGATTTAACGGACAATTTAAATAACTCAAACGCCGACGACGAAGCCGAGATGAGTATTAAGCCAATGGAGCCACTTTTGCGTGGTTACACTCCTAATACCCGTGGATTACAAACTTTGCCGAATCGAGCCACCGGTCGACAATACACGATTTTACATTCTTTGTCCCACCATCACGTAAATCACGACTACACAGATGTTGATATCGCCTCGGGCTACTTAAGCGATGGCGAGATCCTTCGCGGTGGTGTTAACACGGACAGCAGAACTTTGTCGGATTTGTGCGACGGTTATATGTCGGAAAGTGGTGCTTCGTATTATACACGTCGGATTAACAATTACAGCAACGATCAGGACAAGTAAGTTTTTATTATTTTTATTCTCTTCATTTAAATCACAACTTTATATCAGTTATATTTGTATAAATTTTATCTCATTTTGCAATTATAAACAAACGATAACTAATAAATGTATAATTTAAAAGATTCTATAGCCAAAGAACAATATTGAATTTCAGTTT